>JAHBCN010000989.1:92500-137494 GCA_019359885.1 Listronotus oregonensis
TTAATTTTTTAAAAATTTTTAAAAATTTTTTTTTTTAAAAAAAAAAAAAAAATTTTTTTAAAAAAAAAAAAAAATTTTTTTTTTTTTTTTTTTTGGGGGTTTTTTTTTAAAAAATTAAAAAACCCCCAAAAAAATTTCCCGGTTTTTTTTTTTTTTTTTTTTTAAAAAAGGGGGGGGGGGGTTTTTTTTTTTTTTTTTTTTTAAAAAAATTTTAATTTTTAAATTAAAATTTTAAAAAATTTTAAAAATTTTTTAAAAAAATTTTTAATTTTTTTAAAATTTTTGGGAAAAAAAATTTTTTAAATTTTTTTTTTTAAATTTTTTTTAAAATTTTTTTTTTAAAATTTTTTTAAAAAATAAAAAAAAATTTTTTAAAAAAAATTTTAAAAGGGGCCCCTTTTTTTTTTTTTTTTTTCCCCCCCCCTTTTTTTTTAAAATTTGGGGAAAAAAAACCCCTTTTTTCCCCCCGGGGGGGAAAAAAAAAAATTTTTTTTTAAAAAAAATTTCCAAAAATAAATTTTAAAAAAAAAAAATTTTTAAAAAAAAAAAAATTTTTTGCCCCAAAAATTTTTCCCAAAAATTTGTTTTTTTTCCCCCGGGGGCCCCCTTTTTTTCCCAAAATTACCGAAACCTTTTGGTTACTTCTTTTTTTTTTGGGTTTAAATTTTTTTTTTTATTTTTTTTTTTTTTTCCCCCCAAAAAAAAAAATTTTTTTTTTTTAAAAAAAAATTTTTTTAAAAAAAAAACAAAAAAAAAAAAAAAAATTTTTTTTTTTATTTTTTTCCCTTTTTAAATTTTTTTTTTTTGGGGGGTTTTTTGGGTTTCCCTTAAATTGGGGGAAATTTTTTTTTTTTTTAAAAATTTTTTTTAAAATTTTTTTAAACAAAAAATTTTTTTTTTAAATTTAAAAAAAAACCCCTTTTAAAATTTTTTTTAAAAATTTTTTAAATTTTCCAAAAAAAAAATTTTTTTTTTTCAAAAGAAAAATTTTCTTTTTTTTTTTAAAAACCCCCCCAAAAATTTCCTTTTTAATTTTTTTTTTTTTTTCCCGGGGGTTTTGGTTTTTTTGGTTAAAAAATTTTTCCCAAAACCTTTTTTTTTTTGGGGTTAAAAAAAAACCCCCAAAAAAAAAAATTTTTCCCCCCCTTTAAAAAAATTTTTTCCCCTTTTCTAAGGCCCTTTTTTAAAAAAGGGAAAAAAATTTCCAAATTTTTTTGGGGGGTTTTTTCCCCCCTTTTTCTTTTTTTTAAAAAAAAAGGAAAACCCCCCAAAAAAAAAAAAAAAAGGGGGGAAAAAATTTTAAAAAACAAAAAAATTTCCTCCCCTAAAAAATTTTTTAAAAAAACCCAAAATTTTTTAAATTTTTTAACAATAAAAAAAATAAAAAATTAAAATTTTTTAATTTTGGTTTTTTTTTTTTTTTTCCCCCTTTTTTCCCTTTTTTTGGGGCCCCCCCTTTGGGCCCCCCCCCTTTTTTTTTTTTTTTGGGGCCCTTTTTTTCCCCCAAAAAGGGGGTTTTTAAAAAAAAATTTTTAAAACCCAAAAATTTTTTTTTTTCCCTTTTTGGTTTTTTTTTTAAAGGGTTTAAATTTTTAAGTTTTTTTTCCCTTTTTAAGGGGGTTTTTTTTTTTAAAAAAAATTCCCTTTTTTTTTTTTAATTTTTCAAACTTAAAAAAAAAAAAAAAAAAATTTGAGGGTTTTAAAAACCGGTAAAGGGAAGGGGGGGTTTTTTTTTTTCCCTTTTTTGGGGGAAATTTTAAAATTTAAAAAATTAAAAAAAAAAATTTTTTTAAAAAAAAAAATTTTTTTTTTTTTTAAAAAAAAATTTAAAAAAAAAAAACCCCCAAAATTAAAAAAAAAAAAAAAAAAAAATTTTTTAAAAAATTTTTTCCCCCCCAAAAAAAACCTTTAAAAAAAAAAAAAAAAAAAACCCCCCCCCCAAAAAATTAAAAATTTTTTCCCCCTTTTAAAAGGGTTTTTTTTCCCCGGGGTTTTAAAAAAAAAAAAAAAAAAAATTTTTTTTTTTTTTTAAAAAAAAATTTTTTAAAAAAAAAAATTTAAACCCAAAAAAAAAAAAAAAAAAAACCCCCCCCAAAAAAACCCCCCTTTTTTTTTTTTAAAAAAAATTTTTTTTAAAAAAAAAAAATTTTTGAAAAATTTTTTTAAAAAAAAAATTTTTTTTTTTAAATTTTTTTTTTTAAAATTCCTTTTTTTTGGTTTTTTTTGGCCAAAAAATTTGGGGTTTTTTTAAACTTTGAGCGACGAGCGGCACGGGTTAACGTCGTTTAATCAAACTCCCAAAATTTTTGGCTATCTCAATATCTGGAAAAAGGGGGAAACGTTTTGGGGGTTCCAGACGAAAAAAATTTTTGGGCATCGATTTTTTCGGTCACCCCAAATATATATATATATATTTTATATATATATATATATATATATATATATTTTATATATATATATATATATATATATATATATATATATATATATATATATATATATATATATATATATATATATATATATATATATATATATAAATATATATATATTATATATTTAAAAAATTTGGAACATTTTTTAACCCTACCCTTTCCAAAAAAAGGTTTTGGTTTTAAATGTAGGGCTTAAAATTAATTTCGTCCCTTTTGTTAAAAATTTTAAAAAAAATTTTCCCTTCTTCCCAAAATTTTGTTTTAAATTTTTAAACAAAAAAAAACTTTAATTCAAATTTTTGAGCCTACCCGGGTGAAAAAAAATTTTTTGGAAAAAAGAAAATTTATAAAAAAACCCTTTTTATTATTTAAAATTTGGGTTTAAAAAAAAATTAAATGGATAATTATTTTAAGGCCCCAAAAAATTGGAAAACAAACCCAAAAAACGATAGAACAACCAAAAACGAAAAAAATTTTTAACTTACCAAAAAAAGAACAAAATTTAAAATAAGTTTTAAAAACCCGAAATTTTTGTTTAAAAAATTTTTTTTGGGGGGTTTTAAAAAAAAAACCCAAATCTAAAAAAACAAAAATTTTGGTAATTTTTTTATAATTAAATTTTCCCAAACCTTTTTAAAAGTTTAAAATTTTTTAAAATTTTTTTAAACAAACACCTTCCCTTTCATTAAAACTTTTTAAAAAAAGGGTTTTTAAGCTTTTTTAAAAAAGGGGATTTTCCAAAAATTTTACCTTACCCCAAACCCTTACCGGGTTTTTAAAAATTAAAAATTTTAAAAATTTTTTGTTTTTAAAAATCTAGTAAAAAATTTTTTTTTTGGGAAATTTAAAAAATTTTGGTTTAAATTTTTCTTTTTTTAAACCAAAAAAATTTTTAAAAAAAAGGTTTCAAATTTCCTAAAATTTTGTTTCCTTTAAAAAAAATTTAAAAAAAAAGGTATTCCAAAAAAAAGAAATTTTTAAAAAAAAGATTTAAATTTATAATAATTTTAATTAAAATAAAAAATTTTATTTAAAAATAAATTTTAAATTTATTTTTAAATTATTTTAATTATATTTTAAAATTTAAATTAAACAATTTAAAAAAATTTTAATTTTTTTAAAAAATGGGTTGGCTTTTAAAGTTTGTTGGGGGTGGGGTTTTAAAAAGTTTTAAAAATACTGGCCCAAAAAAATAAATTAAAATTCATTTTTTTTATAAACCCCTTTTTTTAAAACATGGCCTTAAAATGGTTTTGTGGTTTTCCCTTTCCATAATAAAATGTTTTAGTTTAAATTAAAAAAAGAAAATTTTTTTTAAAAAAGTTTTCCCCCCAACAAAAAGGCTGGTTGGGATTTGGCCCCTTGGGGTTTTGTTAATATTTTTTAAATATTTTTCTGGAAAAAAATTTAAATTTGGTCATTTTTTTAAAAAAAAAAAATAAAACCCAAATTTAAACCCGTAAATTTAAAACCCTAATTGGTTTCCAACCACCTTTTTTTTTAAAAAAATTTTTAAAAATTTCCCTTTTAAAAAAATTTTTTTATCTTAAAAATAACAAGCAAAAAAAAAAGGCAGTTGCTGGGAAAGGGTTTAAAATTTTTAACATATTTCAAAACCCCAAAAAAAAACTTAATTTTTGCCCCCAAAAAAAAGCCATGGAATAAAAAAAGAAAAGGGGGCAATCAATTTTGGGTTTGGAAAAAAATGGGGATAGGCATTTTCAGGCTTTTTTTGTTTGGGTTTTTTGGGTTAAAAAAACCTTGGTTAAAAGGGCTCCAAAATTTTTAATTTTTTTGTTAAGATCGTTTTTTTAAAAAATTTTAAAAGCCCTTTTCAAAATTTAAGAAAAAGTTTTTTCTTTTAAATTTTTTTTTAAAATGGAATGTTTTTGCCTACTTTTTAAAAAATTTAAGCCTACTTTTTTATTATAAAAAAATTTTAAAAAATTTTTAAAAGTTTTTTTTTTTTTTGGGGGGAAAACCCAAAATTTTAAATTTTTTTAAGGATTTTTAAAAGAAAAAATTACATTTTTTTAGCCCCAAAGTTTTTTAAAGGTTTTAACTCAAAAAAATATTTTCCCTTTTTTTAACCCCAAATTTACGGGTTTTTAAAAATTTTAAGGGAAAATTGTTAAAAAATTTTTATTAAAATTTAAAGTTAAAATTTTTTTATTTTTAAAATTTTTAAAAAGGCTTAATTTTTTTTTGGCCAAAAAAATTAAATTTTAAAAGGTTTAAAAAAAATAAAAAATTTTCAAATTTTTACAAATAAATCAAGGCTATAAATGCCTAGTAAAAAGTAATTTAAAACCTTTCTTTTTCTTAAATATTGTTAAAATAAACAAAAATTTAAATTAAATTTTTTAAGGGGCAATTTTTTTTTGGGAATTTTTTTTTGATACGCCCTCCCGGCGTATCGAAAGAAAAGTGTGTTTTGTAAAAATTTTTCAATAAAGCTTGTATATATTTATGCTATTCTAGTGTCTCAAAAAAAAAAATTTTTATTCTACAAGGGGGGCCAAACCCTTTAAAATTTTCACCTATTAGGTTTGTAGTTCAGATTTACCGAATGGGGTTTGTCGGCAACTACTTATGGTGCGGAGGCGTGCCGATTAATGTTTTACAATTAAATTGTTTCAAATATTTTAAAAAGCTTGCTTAACTTTCTTTGCATTATTAATACCCATTTAAAATTACCGGTGATTATATGATCTTATATCATTGTTTTATTTTTTAAAATTGGAAGATAGCATTGAGAGAAAACCAGATGTAATTATTTGCATTAAATTTACCGGATAACCTTATTCCCCAATAATAAATATAACTTAGTAACACTTTTATATAAATTACTTTCTAAGCTTTAAAATCGTTTATCCACTATTGATATTGCACTTTACTTTTACAGTTTGACCAAGTTTTTATATATATATATTTATATATATATAAAATATATATTTTATTATATATATATTTAAATTTTATTTTACCAAAAAAATTTAAAAATATAAATTTAAAAAAAAATTTTAAATTTTTAATTTTATTTTTTATTAAAATATTAAAAAATATTAATTTTAATTTAAAAAAAATATAAAAATATAAAATAATTAAAAAATAAATTAAATTTAAAAATTTAAAATTTTAAATAAAAAAATATAAATTAATTTAAAAAATATTTTTTATTAAAAAAATTTTTTTAAAAAAATAAAAATATAAATATTAAAAATTTAAAAAAAAAATTTTTTTAAATAAAAAATATTAAAAAAATTTTTAATATTTTTTTTATTTAAAAAATTTTTTTTTTTATTTAAAATTTTTTATTTTTTTTATTTAAATTTTTTTAAAATAAAAAAATATTTAAAAATTTAAAAAAAAATTTTAAATTTAAAAATAATATTTAAAAAAAATTTAAAAAATTTTTTAAATTTTTTTTTTAAATTTAACCCCCAAAAAATAAAATTAAATTTTATAAAATTTAAAAAGTTAATACCCTTTTCCTGGCCTTCAAAAGCAAAAGAAATTTTTTTTTAAGGCACCGGTTTTAGAAAAGTTTTTTAATTTGTCAATTTTTCCGCCAAAAAAACCCTGTGCCCAAAAATTCTACTTTTTTTTTACCGTTTTTTCAATTAAGAAAATTACAAATTTTTTTTTTGTAATTTTGGGGAAGGGGGGCCTTTTTTTTAGAAAAAAACTTTTTTTTTTTTTTTAGGGTAGGGCCCATTTTGGAAAAAAAAGGCCATTTAACATGTTCCCGGGTTTTTTAAAAATTAAAAATTTTTCTTGTTTTGGGTTTTGCCAAATTTTTTTTTAAAAGTACCAAAAATTTGCCTTTTGTTTAACCAAAAGAAAAAACGGAAAATTTTGAAAAAAAAATTTTAAATTTTTTAAAATTTTTTTGAGAAATTTTTTAAAAAAACTATTTTTTGGGGGCCGGGCAACCCGGGGTTAATTTTTTGGGTTCCCCCCCCAAAGACTTCTTTTTAATTTTTATTTCAGACCCCAAAACCCCAAAAAAAAAAAGGAAACTTTTTTTTTTTTTTAGTACAAAAAAAAAAAAAAAAAAAAAGGAAAAAAACATTTTTTAAAAGGGGGGGGCTTTTTGTTGACCAAAAAAGGAAAACGGGCGAACCAAAAAATTTGGGAAATTTGGGAGTGATTTTTCCTTTTTTTTTTTTTTCCGGTTTTTTAAACGAAAAAAATTCCCCAAAAAAAAAAAAAAAAATAAAAAGGGCAAAAACCAAAATTTTTGCGCAAAATATTTTTTAACAAAAAAAAAAAATTTAAACAAAAGGTTAATTACATTTCCCAAGAATTAATACCCAAAATTTTTTAAAATTTTAAAAAATTTTTCCTTAAAAAAAAAATCCCCAGTTTTTTTTCATTTTAGCCCCCAAAAAAAGTTTTTTAAAAAATTTTTGGTAAATTGTGGGGGTTTTGGGGATTGTTGGGGTTTTGGCCCAAAGGAAAAAAATTGCCCAAACCTTTTTTAAAAATTTTTGTTTTCCCAAAAAGGGGGTTTAAAACTGAAAAAAGAATTTTGGGTTTCGTTTTATAACAATGGATCCGGTAATAAACATACCTTCCGTTATTATTCTGATTTTAATCCGCATTAATTTGGAATAAAAGATAATCAGCACATCTATCCTGGATTGGGACGCCAAAAATCTTGTTCAGTTTAATGCCTTAAAAACGCAATCATGTTCGTTGTCGCGAAAAAAGTCTGCCAATGCGCATCCGTTACATAATAAAAGGGGGAAAATTCTGGAACAAAGAGTCATTTAATCTTGTCGACGTTATTTTTGGGGAAAAAAATTTAACTGGCAAAAAAACATTACTAAATACCCCCCCGCAGCTTCAAAGAAGCTTGGATTTTTTTTTGAGCCAGAAAGTTTTTTTTTTCTTTTAATCTGTATACTCTGCTTTTTCCCAAATCAGACATTTTTTTAAAAAATTTTTTTTCTTTTCCCCGGGTAATGGCTTTCCCCCAAAACCCCGGGGTTTTTGGGCTCCATTTAAAAAAAAGAGCCGTTCGTCTTATTAATCCTATGCTTAAAAAATTTTTTCCCCCTATTGCCCACCGTCAAGCTGTAGGGGATCTGCGCTCTTCTATGGGTATTTTTTTTTTAGGGGCCCTTTTATGCACCTTTTTTCAGTTCAACTAAAAAAAGGGGCCCCCAACTTCCCACTTTTTTTTTCCTTGATCCCTAGAGTGTCCAGACTGCGGCCTGCTACCTCAAAAGGTTTTTCCCCCCTTCTTTCCAGTCTCAATATTTAAGTGCCGGGGAAAACAAACCCCCTTTCCCCCTTACACTTAAGACCCCCACCGTGGTAAGTCCAGGATCAACCTTCGTGGACTGTACAAAGATAAAAAAAAAGATGGTCAGTAATAAATTGGGCCGTATTTTTTCGAGCAACATTTAAACGGTATAATGTTTTTAATTTTTTTGATACATCAAATTTTCTTTTCCCCTTTTTACAAGACTTTTCCCGTTAGACATACAAAAAAAATGTATTTTTTAAAGGGGTTTTTTTTGGGAAAAAATTTTTTAAAAATTAATTTTCTTTATCGATGAAATGAAAGAAATAGAGCTCAGAATTGGCCCCCAAAGTCACCAGAATTAATTGCACCTGACTTTTTTTTATGGGAATACATAAAAGGAATAGTTTATAATACACCTCCAACAACATTGGTTAAAGAAGCGCATCAGAGAAGCTTTTGAAAACATAAGCCCAGTAATGTTGTTAAATGTTGATGAAGATTTTAAGTTGTCATTTTAAATACACAATAAAGGATTTTTTTGTTTTATTTACACTTTTTTTTTTTTTATTTAAACAAATTTAAAAAAAATTTTAAAAAAATTTGGGAATTAATTGTTTTAAAAATTCCTAAGCCCTTTTTTGTTAAAAAAAAAATTTTGACATGTCAAAAATGTAAGTTTTTCCCAAAAGGGGGAAATCTTACCCCTTTAACAAAAAATTAAAAATAAAGGATGTTTTATATTCTGTGTTAATTAAAGTAAATAACCTTTTAAAAAAATACAATATTTTTTATAATAATTTCCCCTCAGAGCTAAATAAGGCGATTTTAAAGATTATTTATTTGACTTAAATCTACCTATTTTTAAAAATCAAAAAAAAAAAAGAAAACATGTTTTTAGGACATTCTGGGGGATTAGGAAAAATTTTAAATCTTAGAATAACAACCTAGTTTATTTGCCTTGTTTACAAATTGCTTTCCAAAAAGGTCATGCAGCGGCCCATTTTTCACTACAAAAAATGTAATAAATCCCAAAAAAAATATATTACGACCCCCCATAAAACGGGTCGTATTCCCTTTTTTTTCCTTTTTTTCATACAGAAATTTGACTTGCTCGGGGGGGTTTTTTCCCCGGCAGTCAAAACATTAAATTAGCAATAAAGTAAACTTGGAAACTGCATTACCATGTTTGCTTGATTTTATCTGATTACAATCGCAAAAAGGGGGAAAGGGGGGGCCTCGAAAAAAATTTTGTATTCCTTTTAAAAATTTTACTTTTTTTTTGTGGTTTTAAAAATTTGCTATTTTTTAAAAATATTTTTGGTTAAATAGGAAAAAAAAAAATGGTTTGTACTATTTCAACTTTCAATAAATAAAATAATTTAGATTTGTTTTTTCCACAATATTTTTAAAATTATTTAAAATCAAATAGCCCAAGCTTAACAACAATTATTAGGTTTGAAATGAAAAACGGATTTTTCCAGTTGGGCTCTAATATGTCCATAACTGTCTACTCCTTCTAAGGATATTGCTTCTAGAGCTTGTATAATTCTTTGTTTTAAAATGTCCTCATCATTTGGTGGTGAATAAGCATAAACTAACTGTTTTAGGCGTACCCACATTTACATCTCCGCTAACTTGAGATCGGGGCTTTTTGGTGGCCATAAAACTGGACCATTTCGCACGATCCATTTTTGTCCAAATTTCAAATCAAGCCAGTCCTTTACTTCCCTAGCAAAATGGGCAGGGCATCCATCTTGCTGAAAGTACATCTTACCTCGATAATCTAATGGAATGTTCCAAATGGTCAGAAAAAAGTTTTTAACATATTTAAATATTATACCATAATATTTTATATTATACTATAGTACAAAACTGCGCAACAAACATTCACTTTTTTAAAATACTGACGTTGGGTTGCTATTCTGAAGAAAGGATTAACATCATTTCAATAGCGAACATGTTGCGATGCTACAGTTCCGTTCGTCGAAAACGTGGACTCATCTGAAATCTTACTCCCTACCCACAAACAGAAATCTTTCTTTTTTTCCATCTTCGCCATCTTCTAATTTTTGGTTAAAATGCGGTCTGTTGGAGCGAATCTTATTTTGCTTTAAAATTTCTTGAATGGTACTTTTTTGGACCACCTATTTAGCTCGTTTCCTCAAGGATAGTATGGGTTTTTTTCTAACAGACTGCAATACGGGTAGAGTCGCTGTATCATTTTTATTATAGGATTTTTTTACTTCTTTTAAGTTCTGTACGGATCCAGTGTCTCAAATTTTTTTTACTAGCTTGCAGACCGCCCATTTGGACACAGGTACATTCGGGAGTACTTCATAAAGTTTTTCTATCACGTATTAGTATGAAAAATCTCCGTTATCATAACATTTGATCAAATGTTTTCTTTGCTCCGTTGTTAACATTTGTAAAAACTTCAAAAATGTTCAAAAGTTGAAACTGAGGTTTGGTTTGTTTGACACTGTCGGAATTTATTTGTAAAGTACCTATTTAAAAGTGATATTTAAAGGTATACAAAATTAAAGGTACACCAACAAAACTTTTTAGTGAAATGCAAATTTTAACCGAAAAAAATGATTAATCTCTAAACCTTATAAAAACCAATATCCTAAAAGATATGATAATTTCAAACAATTTTCTTAAGTAGAATTTTGTTGAAAACTTTTAAATAATGGTACTTTATTCTTGTAAAAAAACGCATTTTTAACTTTTGGGACACCCTGTGTACAATTTTTAATTTCTTTTATCGGCAAACGTATTCTTGCGGCAAGCAAAACTTTTTATAAGGAATGACCCGAAAAATAAAATTTTTGGTCCGTTTTCCCTCTTTTCTACCCCATCCTGGGACATACTCTATATAAAATAGTTTGCCTCAGATGCTTGTTTAACCAGAACATAAAAATATAAAAAACACAACAACTCTTATCTGTCTACAACTCCTAATAAATAAATAAAATTAATTCAAAAAATTAAAAAATAAAATACCACGTCTTCCACTTCACACGTTACTTATCCAATATTTTGTGATATCCGATCTAAAGGTACGTACTGCATTTCATTTTAAAAGCAATGGAGCACCTCTTTGTAGGTCTAGTAATCTATGAAAGCCAAAGAGGACTTCTGTTGTCATCCTTGACCAAGCGGGATTTAACATAGAAGGTCTGTGTGGCTTTGACGGCTTACTAGACCTACAGAGGGGTGCTCCATTGCATATAAAATAAAAATTTAAAGAGAAATTCTTACAAAATCGCTTATCCAAACATAGACATGTTATATATTTTTAAAAAGGCGAAAATGTAAAGGTGTCATATTTTCCGTAAAATACAAGGTGTAATGGTCAGTTGTTTTTATAAATGTTATATCGAAAATCTTCATAAAAAATCCTAAAACATTTATTTGTAATTTTTAAAATAAGTAGTTGTTGTAGTTGTTAAGTATTGTCCTTAATGTAATTGTTATTTATATATTATTCGATAATTAATTTAATTTAATTTATTTCATTAACTTTTAAATTGTTTTAAGGATATCGTTTTAATTACTATAAAATGCTATACCCAAGAAATTACGATAAAATTTATATATAAATATTTATGTACAATATGTACATATATATGTGCAATATACCGGGTGGTGCATCGCCAGACTGGCCATAGGAAATCCCATGTACATTTTGATACATTGAAATATTATCTACCCCATTAAATTCACAACAAAATTGAATTAGACTATTTTGAAGACGTTGATAAGATTAGCTCACATTCTAATTTTTTTTTTCTGATAAGGCAATTAAAAGTTATTTAAGAAAAACTATTTGTAAAATCATTGCATACCTGCTACATACCTTAATAAATCCACTAGTAATAAATAAAATGTCTTGTCAACTTTTTAATTGACATTTTACTTTGTATTAGTTATTTCAAAATGTTTTAAAGTATCGAAGAGAAAATAACAATAATTAAATGGTATTACATGGAAAAGAGCTATCGAAGAGTATCCGACATGTTCTCTACGTTTTTTCCTTACAGACACATTCCAAGTAAGACAACAGTTCAAAATATCGTTCATAAGTTTGAGACAAAAGGTATTGTTATTAATAAATGCAACTGCTAAGAGCGAAATAATAATGTACTCGATGGAAGGGCTCAAGAAAATAATGCCGATTTAGATGTTTTACTTCATGTAGAAGTAAATAAAGGAATTAGCACCAGGCTTCTTGGCAAAGTTGTAGGAAAGGATCACAGCGCAGTACTACGCAAATTAAAGAAATATAAATATCATCCGTACAAATATCAAAGACATCAGGAATCAAGGGAAGGCGATGAGATCCAAAGAGCAGATTTTTGTTTTGAAGTTATGGAAATGGCGATTAACGATAGGGACTTCTTACCCAATATTTGTTTTAGTGACGAATGCACCTTCACATTAAACAATGAACCAAACGTTCAAAACATGAGATACTGGAGCAAAGAAAATGAACACAGATTTGTATATACAAGGACTCAATACCCTCAAAAGGTAAACGTTTGGGCGAGTATATTTGGATATCGGATTATTGGACCTTTTTTCTTGAATCACAATTTGGGAACAGAAACTTTTTTAGAACTACTACAAAATCAAGTGGGGCCAGCATTGGAAGAAGTTGCACCTGACAATCAAGACATTTGGTTTCAAATGGATGGTTGTCCTGCACACAATTCACGAGAAGTAAGGGAATATGTTCAAAATGTTTTCAATGGACTCACTATAGGACCAAATTACACCATAAATTGGCCAGCTAGGTCTCCTGATCTTGTGCCAAACGACTTCTTCCTTTGGGGTCATATCAAAAATATTATTTATACAAATTTGAGTTATCAAAATTTAGAAGAATTAAAAGTTTCAATTTCAGCTGCGTGCGATCGACTATCGGCATTTCAACTTCATAAGGTCTGTTTAAGCATCTAATTAAAAAACATTAGCTTTTAGTTTTAATGTGTTGTGTTAAAACGTATCTTTAGACAGTTTTTAAGTGTGTTTTTCACCTTCCTATAAAATTGTTCAATTATGTAAAAATCTCATTATGTGGTTCAATGTAATTACTTGTATTTATTAAATGATTACAACCATTATTTTCTCTTTAATACTGTGAAACATGTTGAAATAACTAATACAAAGTAAAACGTAAATTAAAAAGTTGACAAGACATTTTATTTATTACTGGTGGATTCATTAAGGTATGTAGCAGATATGCAACGATTTTACAAATAGTTTTTCTTAAATAACTTTTAATTGCCTTATTAGAAAAAAACGAAATTTAGTATGTAAGCTAATCTTATTGACGTCTTCAAAATAGTCTTGTACAATTTTGTTGTAAATTTAATAGGGGAGCCAATATTTGAATGTATCAAAATTTACATGGGATTTTCTATGGCCAGTCTGGCGATGCACCACCCGGTATATCATTCAGTAAATACCATTTTACAATATTATTTTCATAATCCGATCAAACCCATCAGAACCGTATTACAAGGTTTAACATGATTACAGCATCTTAACTGTAAGCAAGGGTGGATAAATTGAAAACTAATTTCCGTTCCTATTTACGAAATTTCCATTTCCTCGAAGCCGTTTTTACTTTGATTACAAATTAAAAATTTGCATATGTGAAATCTTACAAATGATGGGCGGTTTAAAATTGATTTTATGAGGGGTAACTGGAAAATACTTTAATTTTGCATGTACCTTGGGTAAAAAAGAGTGCGTCTGTGAAGAAAACAATTATATTTGCATTCTTTTTTGTCCATCTCGAGAATTTTAAACGTTATATTAGTCCGGGAGGCCACCGCAAAAAGCCAGCCAATAAGAGATACGCATAAAACATTTTTTTTATATTACAATGACCTATAGTCAATTCAAAGCCGCACTGCAGCCGCAGCTCAGCGGGTTCAAATTGCATTTTTTTTTACCTTAAAAAAAATCCTAAAAAATCGGTTTTTAATAAAACTTGAAAACTATTGATTTTAGGCAAAAAGAGTATAAAATTAAAATTGATGGTCTAATAAAACTACGTCAGTTTTTTTATGAAATTTTTTTATCCCATTTGGTTTTTAAGATATTAACAATGTAAATTTAAAATAAAAACGCAAATATCTCAAAAACTGTAACAGTTACAAAAAAATGTAATAGGCAAAAAATATGCCATTTAGTAACCCCTATAAAAAGAGTTATATACACATTTTTAATAAAATAAGTAATAAAGGAGATATAAGTAAAAAAGTGATTTTGGCAATTAAAAATTTCCCTAATAATAATATTTTTTTGCTACAAGTAAGTATACAAGCTCCGATCTATCTAAAAATTATTTCAAAATGTTCTATTTGTTGAATGAAACAAACTAATACACATGTGTCTCGAGGAAATGGGGGATAACCTGGTGGCATGGATATTTTTTTTTTGGTGTAATAACTGTACCCATTCCGATCCCCTTAAAACTTTAACTAAAATAAAATTTAAACTTCACCTAATTGACAAAAAATAATAATAAGTGCCTTCTTTATCTGGATGTTATATACCTGGAAGGACGCCTAACATTGCTCGATCTTCTATGCTACTATGTGTATAACTCATCGCGCATCGTTTAAATATTTTTATTATCAATTTAAATAATAATATTAGTAATTTATAAAGACAGTTACTTGATCAGAATGATCTTAAAAAAAAAATCATATTTTTAACATGAAAAAAAAATTAAATAGGAATGGCTTGAAACCTAGAAAAAGTAGATAGCTTAATAAGAGAAATGTTTTAAATGTTTAATGCTAAATAAATTAAAAAAATTTTGATGTTAAAAATATGATTAAAATTTTCTCAAGATTATTCTGAACGAGTAACTGCCTTTATAAATTATTGATATTAACATTTAAGTCGATATTAAAAATATTTAAACGATGAGCTATACACATAGTAGCATAGGAGATCGAGAAATGTTAAGAGTGCATTTACGCTACACCTTAGGGGTCGGGCGAAAGGACGTGGAGACGGTGGGCGGAGACTAACAAACTCCCACACCTCAATTTTCGTATAGCCGCATTAAAAATATTATATTTTATTTAGGTTCTTCCAAATTCGGTGTATCGATGCGATGTTGTTTCCGATTGCAAGCCCACAGGAGATAACGTTTTTCGGTAACTATTTTTCACTTAAATGACATAAATTATACACCATTTTAAAGGTAAGGAAATAATCTATGCCTCTGCTGTAGCGGATTTTTGAAATATGAGTCGAGTTAAGAGAAAATAGTATCTAAACATAACCGATTTTAGGGTGACTTTCACTCAAGGAATATTAAAAACTAAATCCAAATTTAAAAAACTATTACAGCAGAAGCCTAGATTTAAGTGTTGGCTTTCATATAGTTTTTGAAAATTATCGATAACTTATATCGTTTTTGAGAAAAACATTATGCCCCGAACCCCAAATTTGATCCAATTTTCGCGGCGCAAATGGACTCTTAAGCGTCCTGTCAGGTATATAACACCCAGATAAAGGAGGCACTTATCATTTTTTTAAAAAAATAAATTAGGTTTAGATTTTATTTTAGTTAAAGTTTTAGGTAGATCGGAATGAGTACAGTTATTAGACAAAAAAAAATAAATAAAATATATCCCATTACCTCGAGGCACGTGTGTATTAGTTTGTTTCATTCAATGAATAGAACATTTTAAATTAATTTTTAGATGGATCGGAACTGGTAAACTTACTTGTACCAAAAAAAAATATTGTTATTACCAAAATTTTTAATCGTGAAAATCACTTTTTTGCTTATATCTTCTTTATAACTAATTTTAATAAAAATGTGTATACAGGGTGCACGGGAAATACGTGTACAACATTTGATGATAGACTCCGGACGTCAAAATAAGTCAATTTGAGTGAACTTACCTATATCCAAAATTGCCTCAATAAGGATGTAGAATAAAAAAAAATATTGATTTATTCTAATTTTTTAAAAACGTCCAAGTCGATTTAAATAATTTTTGGTGATGAGTCTTGGGCTATAAAATGACGTTTGCTGTTGGCATAGTTATCTGCTGTAATTAACCTAAAGTATTATAAACGTGACGTCATATGTAGTTATATCTTTTGATTTTTTATGTCATTGACTTACTGACAAATCAAATATTTTTTTCTGGTAAAACAATGTATTTGTAAGATGTCTCATTATTTGCAAAATTTTGCTAGACTAAGTGGTTATGCCAGAAAAAAAATAAATTCAATTACATGCTTGGGCAAAATATTGTATTAATAGTAATAAAAGGTTATAATTGTTTGCTGGTGTCATCATTATGTTTTTTTGTTTCTATCACACTTAATATAAATTCTTTTGAAATACTTGCCCCTTATAATTCGGTAGGGACTGTGGTAAATGCATGATGGAACGCCTTATTTTTGCGTGGCTGTTTGACGATACGCTGATATGTGGATGGGAAGAGGCGATGTTGCACCAGTACGATGGCCACCACGTTCTCCGGAACTAGATATGTGTGATTTCTTTTTTAAAGGTGCTCTAAAAACTGAAATAAAATTTATGAGACTTCTGTGAACACGCGCGAAGAATTTTGGCAACGAATTTTAATGGCAAGCAACGATCCTAATAATTTTGAGACATTAAATAAAGTTCAAGTTCATTTTTAAAGATGTTTAAATGAGTGTATTCAACAAAATGGTGGTCATTTTGCATATTTGCTTAATTAATGTTTTGTTTTTATAATTATTAATAAAATATATTGTCCAAGCACCTAATTGAAAATTATTTTTTCTGGCATAGCTACTTATCCTAGCAAATTTTTGCAGGAGATGAAAAATCTTCCAAATACATTGTTTTACTAGATAAGCCTATCTGATTTGTCAATAAGTCAATGACATAAAAAATCAGTGATAACATACATATGACGTCACGTTTATAATACTTTAGGTTAAGTACAGTCGATAACTTTGCTAACAGCAAACGTCATTTTATAGCCTAAGACTCACCACCAAAAATTATTGAAATCGTCTCACACGTTTTTGAAAAATTTAGGAAAAACCAATATTTTTATAAAATCTTTGACGCCCTCTGCAGGCTAAATGAAGCAATTTTGGATATTGGTAGGTTCACTCAAATCGACTTATTTTGACGTCCGGAGTCTGTCATCAAACGTTGCACACGTATTTTCCGGACACCCTGTATAACCTTTTTTTATAGAGCTTACTAAAAGGCATATGTTTTGTTATTACATTTTTTCGTAACTCTTTTAGTTTTTGAGATATTTGCGTTTTTATTTTAAATTTAAATCAATATCTCAAAAACTAAAAATCCACAAAAAATTTCATATAAAAAAACGTAGTTTTATTAGACCATTGATTTTGATTATATACCTTTTTTTTCTAAAATCAATAGTTTTTGAGTTATATTAAAAAAGGTATGGTAAAAAAATGCAATTTGAACTCGCTAAGCTGATTCTATTAAATTCTAGACATATGGTTCTAAATATTGGTAAGTAATAATTGTAACTTTAAAATACATTTTTATTTTAAATAAATAAATTATTATAAAAAAGAAAATCTGCTAAAAAAATTTGTACACTAACTTATGCCATAATAAAGTACATAGATTTTAAATTGTCGATTAATTAAAACTGGTCTTTTACTTCTAGATATACCTCTAATTAGGTCTAAGACTATTTTATTATTATTTACTGATTATCTAATAAGATTTACCAACCCCTCTTTTAGCTTTAATATAATTATTGCATCTTAACTCGAAGCAGGGGTGGATAAATTGTAAACTTATTTCCGAATCCATTATCAAAATTTTCATTTCCTCAAAGTTGACTGAAGTTCAATAACCAGGAAAATTTATAATTGGTTTTCTAAAGAAATAAGTAAATAAAACAAATTGTTTGGGTATTTCCAAAATATTTTGGTTTAAATAAACAGGATTTTAAACCATAATTACCTCACCTAATTTTGTTTTAAAACTAGAAGTCTGTGAAAATCCTAAATTAACTGTAAAATAAAAGGGTAACTGGGTAAAAATGGATTCTTTAAGAGTCCATTTGCGCCGCGAAAATTGGATCCAATTTGGGGTTCAGGGCATAATGTTTTTCTCAAAAACGGTATAAGTTATCGATAATTTTTGGAACTATGAACGCTTAAATCTAGGCTTCTGCTGTAATAATTTTTTAAATTTGGATTTAGTTTTTAATATTTCCTTGAGTGAAAGTCACCCTAAAATTGGTTATGTTTAGATACTATTTTTTTTTAACGCGACTCATATTTTAAAAATCCGTTACAGTAGAGGCATATATTATTTCCTTATCTTTAAAATGGTGTATAAATTTTGTCATTTAAGTGAAAAATAGTTACCGAAAAACGTTATTTCCTGTAGGCTTGCAATCGGAAACAACATCTCATCGATACACCGAATTTGGAAGAACCTAAATAAAATATAATATTTTTAATGCGGCTATACGAAAATTGTGGTAGTGGGAGTTTGTTAGTCTCCGCCCACCGTCTCCGCGTCCTTTCGCCCGACCCCTAGGTAGCCTAAATGCACTCTTAAATAAAAAAAAATATATATTTCGGTAAATATTTAAAGAATATTGATTGTCCTCTTTAAATGATTGTTTTAGCAAAAAATACACTTTTTTCTTATTTTCCTGTTTTTATTGTTTTTAAGGTAGTATACTTATTATATATTTACAAAAGTTGGTATTTTGAGTAAGTCAATAAAATAATAATGCAACACTTCTCCAAAATACCATGTTTCAAAATTTTAAAACCTGTTAAAAATATTATCACTTTGTATAATTAATATACCAGTAAAACGTTTAAAATATTAAGATGGGTTAATTAACAGTAACAAAAAACAGGAAAAAGTTAAAAAATACCTGTAAACAATAATAATTTGACAGGTGCCATTACATCACTTAAAAATGGCAGTCATCACAAATAATAATAAATAAAAAATATCCCCAGCTTAAGAACAAAATGATATGATATAAATATATGTATGTATATATGTATATATGTATATATGTATATATATATATATATATATATATATATATATATATATATATATATATATATATATATATATATATATATATATATATATATATATATATATATATATATATATATATATATATATATATATATATATATATATATATATATATATATATATATATATTTGGGAAGACGGTACCACAGCCAGTGGTATCGTCGACGCTATGGGTAACGACGTAAGACCTGTACAGCCAGGATCGCCTTCATGGGGGGCCGTTAGGCCTCGGGTCGCAACCCGCAGACCCCAGCAAACCAATATGAGGGATAGCTACCCAAATATTGAGAAATCCCACAGCTTTCGATACTCAAAACGAAGCCTCGGAACCCGCCCCCAGCGCTGGGACTGCACTTGGGGGAAGACCGTCACAGTCCCTAGCAGAGGAAGTTGGAGCGAGTGGCAACTCCCTGCGAAATGGAACCACAAGGCCCAGCACCCCCACTCGTAACACCCAGGCACACAGCTTGGACCGTGCAAATTCTAGCCCTCTGCGACTGGGACAAGCTAGTCCCGCTGCAAACCATACAGGGGAAAGGCAGCATTGGACAAGAGATATGAATACAGCTCTCATGAATGCTTACTTCCGAGTTACTGAGGGAGGGACGAAAAGAAGACGATTTAGAGACCAGCTAATTGAAATGTGGAATAAAGCATACCCGGACAAACCTTTTACGCGAGCTCACATATCAGCCCAAATCAATAACATCCGAACAAGGGGGCTCCTGGCTCCAGATGAACTCAGGGCTATGAAGGAGGCGGCACTACAAAACTCACCCACCAGAAGACCATAGAACATCAGAAGAACAATAAATAGAAGACTTGCCGAACCTGAAGAACAAGCGCAGATTCCTGAGCAGCCAGAGGCACAACCTCAAGACCAACGCCCTGAGCTCGAAGAAATCAGACTGATGTTCCAGGAAGTCCATCACAGGTATGCCGGAGTAGCCTGGGAGGAAAGGCCAAGAATCCAAAGACTGAAGGCAAACGCAGAAACAAAAAGCGCAATAATGACAATTAACTTGGCTTTAACTGGAATATTCAGACATTTAGATACTTTCGAGGAGCTGTGTCATGCAGTCTACTGCGCTGCGAGTGTTGCTGTTGGGATCTTGCTCACCAAGCCAACTCTGCATGGAAACGAACAAAGGCAACCCCCATGGGAGAAAAGACTCGAGGGAAAAATCACGCGCCTTCGACAGGAAATAGGCATACTTTACAACTAAGTTAGCCGGCAAAATCCAGTCAAAAGTGAAAAAAAGGCCCGTACCTACGCACGAAAAGCAAAAATTGGACACACGGATGCACAGTACCGCCGAAACCTAGAAGTACACTTAGAAATGCTCAAGCAAAAGCTGCGGCGCGGGAGCAGACTACGACGGTACCACAAAGATCGCTGAGATTCCGACAAACAGCATATTCCTCGGCAACCAAAAATTATTCTTCAGGGGTCTTGACAGCCAACCCAAACCAAAAAACAGCACCGCCAGAGAAAACAGATGGTCGATTTTGGGAGGATATTTGGTACAAAATATCCAACCAATGGGAGCACCTGGATTTATTCTGAAAAGCAAGAGGCCCGCGAAATGGAGAAATGCCAGAGATAACCGTATCTGAAAACGACATACGAGCCACCGTTAGAAGATTGAAAAACTGGACCGCTCCCGGTATTGATGGAATCCACAACTACGGTGGAAATCATTCACCGAAACGCACGTAGCATTGGCTCGTACTTCCAGAAGGCAATCCAAAATCAGGAAACGGTGCCAAAGTTTCTTACGCATGGAATTACCTACATGCAACACAAGAAAGGAGACCTGGACAACCTAAGAACTACAGGCCAATAACTGCCTCCCAACGGTACAAAATACTGACATCCACTGTAGGTTTCAAACTAAATTGTCACCTTAAAAACAACCACGTATTAGCCTGGGAATAAAATGGCTGCAGACAAAGAGCAAGGGGATGCAAGGAACTCCTGATTATCGACACAGTGGTGACCAGACAAGCGAAAAAACGTCTTAAAAACATATCTATGGCATGGATTGACTACCAACAGACGTTTGACTCAGTACCGCACTCTTGGCTTCTACAGGTGCTAGAGATCTATAAGGTGGACCAAGGAACCATAAGACTACTTAGACATCTGATGTCCACGTGGCGCACAACTCTTTCTGTCCAAGGAACAGCGCACACATACAAGACCCGAGAAATCCCGATCCGGCGGGGAATATTCCAAGGAGACTCGCTCAGCCCTTTGTGGTTCTGCCTCGCGCTAAACCCCTGCTTAGTAATATGCTCAACCGCAGTTCCTATGGGTACGCCATAGATGACCGCGCTACGCTAACACACCTCTTCTACATGGATGACCTAAAACTCTACTCAAGAGGCCAACAACACCTAGAAGGTCAACTGGAGCTAGTTAGAAGCTTCAGCCAAGACATCAGAATGGTGTTTGGAATAGAAAAGTGCGCCGTTGTTCATGTAAGAGGGGAAAACTCATTGAGAACGAGGGTGTGGTGCTCGTGGGTGGCGAGAGGATAGAGTCACTGAGTTTGGAAAAGACATACAATATCTGGGTATCCAACAAATATGAGATCCAGCAGAAAGAAAACAAAGAACTCGCCCAGAGGGAGCTAATGCGAAGAACAAACAAGATCCTGAAACACAGCTATCGGCCAAGAATATTATCAGTGCCTTGAACATTTGGGCATCCCGCTCTAACATACACCGCGGGCGTTCTCAGATGGTCAAAAACGGACTTGCAAACAATGGACAGACAGGTCCGAGCGGCTCTCAAAAAAACATGTCATGTTGCACCCTACCTCATCTACTGAGAGGCTATACTTACCCCGAAACGAGGGAGGTCGTGACTTGGTCAGCCTGGAAGAAGCCAACTTAAAGGAGCGCGACAACCTGAGGAGGTATTTCCTAGCGAAACGGTCATCAATATACCAGCGTATAGCAGCATGTGACAAAGGTTACACAGCACTTAGTCTATCAGTTCTAACGGAATCTGAAAGAGAGACCCACTTAGATCAGCTTAAACAAAGCTGGCGCTCAAAAGCCCTTCACGGAAGATTCTGCGCAAGCCTATACCAAAATAACGTAGACCGTGTAAGGTCTAATACTTACCTGTCATCTGGGTATCTCTTTCCTCAAACGGAAGGCATGCTATTGGCGATCCAAGACCAGGTCGTCCCAACACGAACTCACGCGCGACTTATAATGCAACAACAGGTTGAGACTACCAAGTGTAGGCTGTGCAACAGAGCCGAGGAAACTGTGCAACATTTATCGGCAGGATGCTCGGTCATCGCGAATACCAGGTATCTTGAGCGTCACAACAACATGGGCAAGGTTGTATACCAGTTGATCTGTCGTGACGCGGGTCTACTGGGAAGCCTTTACCCTCATCACCAGTACAACCGGAACCCCTTATGGAGAACGACACCATCAAGGTATACTGGGACTTCACCATCATAACAGACAGACCGATGCAGCAAACAGACTCAATGGTGGTATGGAACAAGTCCGAAAAGAACGCCATCCTTATAGACTTTGCAGTGCCGCAGGATTACAACCTGACTAAAACGTATACCGAAAAGGTCGCTAAATATGAAGCGCTGGCACGCAAAATAAAACACATCTGGGACCTAAGGAGTGTAAAGGTGATGCCAATGATTATAAGCGTAAACGGCCTCGTAATAAAAAGCTTAAACAGCACGCACCTGAATTAAATCTCCCTGATAACGCCATACTTGGATGCAGAAGGCCGTCATACTTGGGACAGTTGGGATAATCCGCAGTGTCGTCTCACCCTTTTAAACTGTGTATATGTCCGGCTTTACGCCCGGACGTATACTAATAACCCGACAAAAGGGGTGAAACAAAATATATATATATATATATATATATATATATATATATATATATATATATATATATATATATATATATATATATATATATATATATATATATATATATTTATATATATATATATATATATATATATATATATATATATATATATATATATATATATATATATATATATATATATATATATATATATATATATATATATATATATATATTTATATATATATATATATATATTATATATATATTTTTTGTTTGGAAATATTTGTTTCTTTATCCATTAACGGAATATTGTTAAACATCGGGCAAAAGTTTCCCACCAAAGTTGAGCTCTTAATTTTAATATTAAGTACAAATAAATTAAAAATCTTTTTATTTAAATAATACGTAAATCCTATTTTTTATTTATCCATAGCTTCGCAGAATTCTATGCTATTTCATTGGTAGTAAATGTGTACAGAAATATCATCTTCATAAGTACCTATAACTAAATTATGCTCTATAACGACGGTAAAAAATATTAATGTTGTTTTTTTTTTTTTGAAAACTAATAACTCTACAGAAAAATATAAAAAGCCATTTTTGTAGGAAATTATATTTTCTACAAAAAAGGGCCTATTGACAAAAACCATATTTCTAATAATTTTCGAAAAAAACCCAATTAACTATGAGCAAATTTTAAATTTCCCTTCTTAATCTAGATTTTAGTGCTTTTTCATGATACTTCAGGTAAAAAAAATTACAGTATTATAGGTTTAAAAGTAATCATATGCAATAAATCAATGAATATATTTACCACCAAAATGTTTTATATTTTATATTAACAGTCATAAATAATTTATCCAGGATTAAAGTAATTGATAATTAGATTTTAAGCACGATGAATCATTTTTGCGATGGTTCTGGACAACTTGTAATGAATATTGTCGTTGATTTTAGTCGTTTGTTAGGCAGTTATTAAATTCTTTAATTAAAGCTACATCTCCATTGGCAGTATCATTTACAACTCTTAAATTAGTAAATGTATGAAAGCATTTTCTTTAAATTTTTTATATTATATATATTTATAATACGGAGTTTTTCCTTACGAGTAACGGTATCGTCATTAGATCTACGGTTTATGTCAATAGGACGTTTTTTATGGAAAAAACAGTTTCCTTTATATTTTTGCTGTAAAGACAATAGTTTTCGAAAAAACCATGAAATTCGAGCAAAAATCGGCTTTGATATTTTTTACCGGTGGGGCAGTTCATAGAGCATAATTAAGTTATAGACACTTTTAAAGATTAGTTATTTCTGTACAGTTTTGACTTAAAACCAATTGAATAGCATAAAATGGCGCCAAGCCATGGATAAATAAAAAAAAATTTTACTTGTTATTTAAATGGAAAAATTTAAAATTCATTAAGCGATTATTTAACTTTAAAATTAAGAGCTCCTCTTGGATGGTTTTTTTTTGCATGTTTTAAATAATATTCCGTCAGTGAAGCGAAGAAAAAAATATTCGTTTCAAAAGAAGCACCCCAATATATACAGTTATTTTATATTTACTAAAATTACGTCTTAAATAGTTATATCATAAAAATAATGATGTTTATATTTCATACGAATTTAATTTTACATCAAATTTCAAATAAAAACTTTTTTGTGCAGACTCCGTCCAACAAACTTTTTATGCCTAATTACACAGCAGCTGGAATAATATCGTTGAAGCTCAAAGCTCATTCAGTTCATGTTCAAACTAATAGAGATAACAAACTATGCATTCATCCAATAAGAA
Organism: Listronotus oregonensis; assembly: GCA_019359885.1. NCBI lineage: Eukaryota > Metazoa > Arthropoda > Insecta > Coleoptera > Curculionidae > Listronotus > Listronotus oregonensis. Next base: position 116,965 of record JAHBCN010000989.1, read on the forward strand.
ACCGAATTTATGTTAGGAAATTTAATTTTCTTTCAACGAAAGGGTTAAAAGTAAATTTTAATTTAAAATTTTATGTTAAAGATAAGAAATAAATGTAAAGACCCTATTGAAATAAACATATAGACTTCTTTTTACTTGAACTATACAGAGTAGGACTTGTATTTAATTTGGTTATTATATTTAAACCTTTAGTGGTAATTTTGATTTTGTTGCTTTTTTTATGTAGTGTGAGAAATTCTAGTGGATAGAATTGGTGTTTTTTCCTGCGGTTGCAGAGGGATAAGGGAATAAAAATCCAAGTTTCTGGCTGGGCTTCGCTTTAAGTAAAGTTAAAATTAGGATCTCTGTTCTGGGACGACGGGAGGGAAAGCCCTAGAAGCCAGCACAGGCTGGTTCGTAATAAGTTGTGTTGAGTAAAAAGTGTAAGAAAGAACAATTTATAAAATATGTCAGACTTAAATAAAACGAGAAGTCAATTAACACAATAGTTTCTTATTGCTAAACCAGCTCCGAGACATGATCACCCCGACCACTCAAGACTCGCCGGATTCGGCACTGGGGTACCTCGCAGCTTCTGCCGACGAAGCGATTGACCGGCCACTGGCTTCGGCTCTGGAGAATTCTCCAGCATCTGCCGATGCAGTGGTGAAGCACTCGTTTGCTTCGGCTCTGGGACCCCGCTGCCGAAACAGCGACTTAAAATCGCGCCTCTCGCACTGCCTCACGTACGCGGGTCAGAACTAGGTTCCGGCGAATGCAACGGCGTAAACAAAAAGTTCATAGTTTTGCTGCGCTACCGACGCGCGACAATGTGGGAAGACCCATGTACTATACGACCGAAAGGCAAGGAAAGCGCTCGCTACAATTACGGCTAACAGGTCCTTCGCTATAACCATTAGCAAAGGCTCCACCTCAGCAACAGTTCCAGACCGTAAATCCCTCAGGAACCTCAACCACCGTTCGGGACTGGGGAAGGAATGAACAGGGAACACTACAACGAAGCCAGGGAGTGCCTATACAAGAAAATCGGAGCACGGTTACAGGCTCCACTAAGCCCGAGACTTCCACGAGCACAGGAATCGTAACAGCCGACAACGCTGAAGTAAAATGGGTTTTAGAACCAATAACCCTGGACAATCCGGTTCAAGATGGGGTGGAAAATATTCCTTAGGATTTGCCAAGTCTAGCTAGCCATGAACCACGACCGGTTGCGTATGATATCCCACCCAATCAGCACGAGCAAGAAGTGGGTGCCACTTTGGGGCAACCAAACCTCAAGATCACATTAACTCTTCACATTCGCACAGGATGTGGGAGGCTGTTTCTTCATCCTGGCACATTCTGAAACTTGGGTCCACATTGTGTAGGTGTGTGCTCTTAGGCTATCGTGCCCTGTTAGCAGCCCTACTGGTATGCGAAGTCTCTTCCTACTTTGTATGAGTAATTTTTCCTTCGTTCTTTTGCATGGTCCTTTTATAAAACCTTTCTCATGTCTTATTCTACTGATACTGGACCAATATTCTTCGTGTCTGTTTCGGATCCATTCCCTTTCGTTAGCCCTTTACATGTATTACTACGACTTCGGCTCAGAATAATTAGTTACTACAAGTTACTACCCAAAAGCTACTTCCGTTATTAAGCACATCCCTTTTAATTTTTAAACTCCATACAAAACAAATGAATATGTTTAAATACCAGTTAAAAAAAGCTTAAAAACTTAAAATATTTAAAAAGAAAAATAAAACCTTTATCGCCTACAATATAAATAACTACAAAGCGGTATAAAAACATGAGGACAAATGTTGTAATAAAACACCTGAGAACAAATGATGAAATAAAGCAGCTGTTTTTACAGCTCGGAAGGTTATAAATTTATTTTGCGAGGTTTGTAAATTTAGTACGATGAAATGTTTCTTAGTGATTGCTATACCAAATGATAGGTTATGATGTTAATTTAAACTGCAATCCTAGTATTTTCTGGTTATTTTTTTTTTTTTTTTTTTTTTTTTTTTTTTTTTTTTTTTTTTTTTTTTTTTTTTTTTTTTTTTTTTTTTTTTAATTAAAATTTTAATAAAATTAAAAAATTTTATAAATAAAAAATTTTTAAAAAAAAAAAAATTATATTTATTTTAAATAAAAATTAAAATTAAAAAAAATTTTATAAAATAATTAATTTTATATTTTATTTTTATTATTTTTTAAATTTTAAAAAAAAAAAAAAACCCCAGTTTTGATTTTTGCAGTCTTGGTCTTGGCTTGCAGAAAGACCAAGCCCGAGGGTCAAGACTAGGACCAAACCCCCTAAAGACTTTTGCACTTCTGTAATTTTTTTTTTAATATTATAATATTCAACTTTTATATTCAATATACAGATCCAAAAAATTTGGCAAGAACTGCCAAAAAGGCGATTTTTCAATGAGAACAGGTTTTTTTAAAAAAATAAAAAAAAAGGATCACTTTGTTATTTTATACAGTTTTTTAACAACGATTATGAGTAAATGAAAAACATGTTTAAAAAAGAAAAAAAAAGATTTTGGGGGGGGCTTGAAAAAAATGGCCCTTTGACAGCAACGAAAAAAATTTTTTAAAAAAATCGTCCCCGTTAAAAAATTTAAAAAGAAAAGCTAGGGGTACAAAAGTTTCAGAAGCTGACAATAACGTTCATATTTCTAATGTTTTTTTTTAATTAGCTATTTAGTGATGCCAGTTACAGGGTGAATCAAAAATTTTTAAAATCCAGGAAAAACATTATTTTTGTTCTACGCTGTAAGAAATGGCACCATGAGATTGCTTCTTCTTAAAACTAAGATATAAATGTAAAAGAGAGGAATTAATAAAAAATATATTTTTCATGTCATATAGAAAGAATTTTTATACAAATAAATTTTAAATGTCACTTCCGATTTTGACGTAAAAGGCAAAACAATGCAAAAAAAATAATAATATTTTTTTTAAAAATAAAAAATTTTTTTAAAAAAAACTACCTACATTGACATTGTTTCTGTATGAAGAAAATTTTATTTTAGGTTAAAAGCTAAAAATAAGGGGTTTTTTAAATGGAGGGATTCTTCGAAAATTCTGAAAAAAAAAAAAATCATTTTTTACCCCTTTTTTTTATTTTTTTTTCATTTTATTTTTTCACCATAATGAACGGTTTTGGAGATATCAGGCTTTGTCACAGTATTGGGCCCCCTTGTTTTGCAGAATGAAAAGTATTTGACAAACTTTGTAGGCAAATGTTTGACTAATTTAAAGATTTTAAGTTCATATGAACAAAAAGATTTTTAAAATTTTTTTTTTAACCGAAACAAATGTTTACATATTAAAATCATTTTCACATCACATCGGTTGAAATTAAAAGTTTGTTTTTGCTCACACGTAAATTTTGATTTTTTTAATTTTATATCCCCTTCAAAAAAAATTAAATAATTTATTTTACTAAAATGTTTCATGTGCCACCAAATGTAAAAAAACAGGTTGGGCCCCAATTCAAAAAAAATGTAGCATAAATAAATTTAATTTAAAATATTTTTTTAATCAAAAATTTTAAAAAAATATGTTAAGGTTAAAAAATTTTTATTTTAAATTTTTTAAAGCAAAAAATATAGTTTATTGTTTTTTTTTTTTAATATTAAAAAATATATTTTAATAATATTAATTTTAAATTATTATAAAAAAAAAAAAATTAAAAAAAAAAAAAATTTTTTTTATAAAAAAATATATATATAAATATATTATATATATATATATATATATATATATATATATATATATATATATATATATATATATATATATATATATATATATATATATATATATATATATATATATATAATATATATTTATAATATTGTTGGGCCCCCCTTTTCGGGAACCAAAAAAAAAAAAAAAATTTTGAAAATAAAGAAATTTTTTTAAAATATTTTTTTTTTTAAAAAAAAAAGGAAAAAAATTTTTTTTTTTAACAACTTTAAAAAATTTTAATTTTTTCTTTTTTATACCATATTTAGTTTTGGGAAAATTTAAAATTTTTTTTTTAAGGAAACCCTATGAATATTTTTTTTTAAGATTTTTACCAGAAATTTTTTTTTGGGGTTAGACAAGCATGAAAAGATCACATGTTATTATACAATATACCCAAGGGGGCCCAAAAAAATTTTTTTACAATTTAAATAACGATTAAAATTTTTTTTTATTAAATACAAATTTGTATTTTTTCCTTTTTTTTAAAGACCAAAAATTTTTAAAAAATGTCCATACTTTTTTATACCCATCTGCCACCCTTTTTCAAATATAAAAATTTTAATTTTTTAAAATTTATTCCTTATTAATCAAACAAAATAAATAGTTTTTACCTTATATGTCAAACAGTTGTCAGAGCAATTTGAAAAAAACTTCCATGGCCTACCTAGGTAAATTGTAAATTAAGCCGGTGGTTTACTGTGGATAGTATTTAAAAACGGGGAAAAAAATTAAAATTCGTTTGTATTTAAAAACGGTGACAGATGGGTATAGAAACATATATGGACATTTTGTAGGTAAAATATTGGTCTATTTGAAAATGAGAAAAAAACAGTATGTTGTTTTAAAAAAAAAAGTTTTTAAACATTATTTAATTGGGAAAAAGCAAATTTTTTGGGACATCCTGTGGATATATTGCCATAATAGCATGTAGATTTTTAAATACATGCATTGTCAACCCCAAAAAAAATTCTTATCCAGCTCGGTTAGGCACGTAAATATTAAACCTTTTAACATGGTGTTTTCCTTTAAAAAAATAGTGATTAATTATTTTTTTAAAAAAAGGTAAGATATAGGTATAGAAAGATGTTTAAAAAAACTTACTTAGAATTTTGTGTAGAATCCAAATATGCAAAAAAAAACAGGGTGTTCCATTTAAAATTAAAGTTCCCGTTGGTTTGGGGTTTGATCTGGCAACCCACTTACCAAAATATTGTTAGAATGTAGTTTTCCCCCTTATGTCCGTGTCCAAATTTTTAAAAAGTTTTTTTGTTTGGTTCCCCAGAACTTTTTAAAAGGACACCAACGGGAAACACCCTGTATATATATATATATATATATATATATATATATATATATATATATATATATATATATATATATATATATATATATATATATATATAAAAACACACACACACACACACACACACACACACACACACACACACACACACACACACACACACACACACCTTTTCTATATGTTTTATAGCAAATATTTTAAATAATTTATGTAAATACATGAAATATAAGTTTTTAACCGAATATGTTGTTGCATATTATTTAATTTATTAAAGTATAAATGTTACGTGTTAGTAGGCCTGCTATACATAGAATTGTTGTAACTACAATTTTATTGTTGAGAAAATGTATTCTAAGTTTAATCACCCGCAAATAAGGATGTATAGGTAATTACATTGTAAATTTCACTTCTTTCGGTTAGATAGAAACAGATGTTTTACGTGTTTTACGTCCATACTTAAGCGGCCCTGAGAACAGGCATACTTTGTTATACTGTGCTTTTACAATGATTTTGAATGACCTTTTTAATTGTCAGGTATAATTTTTGAATTGTCCAGCATTGCGTGTCAGGAGTCGAAATTTTATTTTTAGTTCCACCAATATTTATATAGCATACACCTTTATATTATAAATATTTACTTTTGACAATTTCCATATATTTTTTTTAATAAACTATATGTTTTTATATGTAAATAAACCAAAAAAATTCCAGCGGCAAAATCATAAATATTAATATTAGGCCTTTATACACAAAGGTAAATATTACTATAAATAAAATATAAAATAAATATATTAATGCCGCTTAATTATTTTACTAATAAAATTTACGCAAAATAATGTTAAAAGTGTTTTTATGTTTTGGGTATTTACACGGATTTAAAGTACAAAACACAAATGGGAGATAAAACATTAAAATTTTTATTGAACCAGAAAAATAAAACGTACAATAACGAAACTAACATGAAATGGCTATTTCAAAAATATTAGTCCATAAATAGGTTATTGTTATACTTAAATTCATTTTTTTATAGTAAATAGGTGGAATTAAATCATTTTCATTTAAACCTAAAATAAAAAGTACCCGATATTAACTTCTTTAAAGGACATGGCACACATAACATGGGATTCTGGCTCTCGAACGATTTTTTTAATTTGAGTATGTTGTTTCAAAGATCAATAGAAACAACTTTTAAATGGGACATTTTTGTGCAGGCCTATAGGGTGGCCCAAAAAATCACTGAAAAGTTTAAGTTTTACTGTTTATTAATTTCAATATAAACGCATAAAAAGAGTGACATTTCGTCTAAATCTAACGGAATAATATTTTATACCGGGTGACACAGCGAACATGTAACAGCCCATTACTTTTTTATTTAAAATAATTAATTTTTGAAATTTGGGTAATACACCTATTATAAGGACACGCTTTTAATGACTAAATAAAAGTATTTTTTTACTTCTGGTTTAACTGGAATAAACCCTAAACTTAAAATTTTTAGCCTTTTTATCGATCCGGGCCTTTTTCCCAAAATTCCTTTCAACTGGATGTGCTCACACTTTTATTGTTAGCCTTTCCAAAAAATGGTGCTAAAATTGTTTTTTTCCTAAAATTTTAGTAGGTCATGACGTGACAATTACAAATTATCAACATGTAAAAGGCAAAATGTTAAACATATCAAGAGATCTACGAAATGAAAAGACAATTTTTTGGTACAAATCAATAAAATTTAATTAATAATTAAACCTATAACACAAACGTAAACTAAACAATTATCAGAGAGAAATGTAGATATGTATAATTTTGCGTTTTTAATAAAAAAGTCAGTTTTTCATACTAGTTCTGATGAATTATATAAAATAGTAAATTTTTTTTTTTTTTTTTTTTTTTTTTTTTTTTTTTTTTTTTTTTTTTTTTTTTTTTTTTTAAAACCTATAACACAAACGTAAACTAAACAATTATCAGAGAGAAATGTAGATATGTATAATTTTGCGTTTTTAATAAAAAAGTCAGTTTTTCATACTAGTTCTGATGAATTATATAAAATAGTAAATGTTTGATCTAAAGTTACATAAAATAAAAATTGGAGTTTTCTATTTTAAATTTTGAGATATTAAGCGTTAAAAAGTACATTTTTAAAATTTTAAAAATTAACCTTTATTCCTGACTCTTATTAATTAAATAAAAATTAACAAAATCACAAATTTTTTAACACCTTATTCTTCACATCTAAACGCCTTTTACATGCTGATTATTTGTAATTGTCACGTCATGGCCTACTAAAATTTTGGAAAAAACGATTTTGGCAGCCATTTTGTAATAAAATGACAAGTGTTAAACTTGGTTGAAAAGATAATTTTGAGGCGGATCAGATAATATATACAATGTGCTATTTAAAATTTTAAATTTAGGGTAACTTCCGGTTAACCCAGAAGTGAAAAAATAGTTTTATTTAGTCATTACAAGCGTGTCCTTATGAAAAGTGCATCACCTTAATTTCAAAAATTAATTCTAATAAATAAAAAAGTTATGGGCTGTTACATGTCCGCTGTGTCACCCGGTATATTTGTTTAGAGCTAAAATATTTTGATTTAACATTTAACACATACAGGGTGGTCCAGTATCGAATAAATAATATGGATTATGCCAACTAAAATGTTAATATCGTGATTTACTTGTATATATTTTCAGAATTTATACATTTCTAACAGTTTGTTAAGGTAAATTTAAGTTAAAATATTTTGGTTTATTGTCCTAAATATACGGGGATATTTAGAATTAAAAGTTTTTTTAAATTTGTTTTCACAAGATATTTGTGACATATAAAGAGTTACATAGTTTTAAAATCTGCACCTAATTCTGGCAATTTTTTAACAAAGGTCGTAACTAAAATAATTTTCGTGTACACCTACAGGGTGAAGTATCTAAGTGGTTTCATTCACCATGTCTCCTGGATTTACCTATATTTTTAGGTTAAGTCGTTTTAAAATTGTTTGCTGCACAAAAAATTGCTGGTGTAAAATAACTTATTATTAATTTAATATTGTTCATTAAATTGCCTATTAATTTATATGATTATGAGCTTAAAATTTCAAATACGCAAAATTAGCTTGTTTTTTTGACTTGGAGCACAAGAAACTGGCAGAAAAGTAAAAATGCTAAAGAGTTATACAAATATATCATAAAATTAACATATTACTTGGCATAAACATGTTTATTTCTTCCATACTGGATCACCCTGTATGTGTTAAATAGCAAATCACATTTTTTAACTCTAAGCAAGTATGTAAATTATTTTTTTGTTGGATTTTTATGATAAATTAGACTTTTTAGGCGTTTAAATAAGTATAAAGGAAAAGGGAAATACTTCTCAGTGATTTTTTGGGCCACCCTGTAGGCCTGCATAGGAAAAGTTCTATGTAAAAGATGTTTCTATTGACCTAAACAAAAACATACTCAGATTTAAAAAAAAATCGTTGAAGAGCCAGAATCCCATGTTATGTGTGCCATATGATTTAGTTACTTTATTAGTCCTATTTATAGTGTTCCTTACATTTTCAATGCAGAATTGAATAAAGCGACAAAATTTCGCAAAATATACAGAGCGTTCCGTTTAAAAAAATTAACTTAACAATGAAAACTCTGTTTTCATTGTTAAGTACGACTTATCCTAAAAATCTGGGTAAATCCAGGAGACATGTTGAATAAAACCTCCTAGATACTTCCCACTGTAGGGTGGGGTATTTTAGTTATGGGTATCTTAATTTTATTATACTTGTAAAAATGTGTAGATTTTAAAACTATGTATATCTTTATATGTCACAAAATATCTTGTGGGAACAAACCAAAAAACAATCTTTAATTTTAAATATCCCCGTATATTTGGGACAATAAACCAAAATATTATAACTTAAATTTACCTTATAAACAGTCAGAAATGTATAAATTCTGAAAATATATACAAGTATATCACGATATTAACATTTTAGTTGGCATAATCCATATTATTTATTCGATACGGACCACCCTGTATGTATTAAATGTTAAATCAAAGTATATTTACTCTAAACAAATATATAAAATATTATTTCGTTGGATTTAGACAAAATTTCACTCTTTTTATGTGTTTATATTGAAATTAATAAAAAGTTTAGCTTTAATTTTTCAATGATTTTTTTTGGGCCACCCTACAGGCCTGCACCAAAATGTCCCATTTAAAAGATGCCTCTATCGACCTCAAGAACAACATACTTAAATTTAAAAAATCGTTCGAGAGCCAGAATCCCATGTTATTGGTGCCATGTCCTTTAATATATTATCCGAATTTCGTTGTAATTGTAGGGTATCTTGGATATTATTAAAGATAGAAACTTGCAGTTTTCGCAAGTGTCGCTACGCTTTGATAAAACAAAAGATGTCACAACAGATTTTTTAGGGCTCTCTTCGTTTTTGATGTACAGGGAAAATTACTTTTTTTTTCCATTTTTGGACCGCCGTCGTATATTAGTTAGGTATTCTGTAACTTATAATAAAATTAAAACTGTGGTGTAGTTAGATTTTTTCAAATTTAATATTTTTGGAGATATGAACCAAATGTATAATTTTTCTTATAAAACATGTATGTTTTTAAATTAAATTATGTCGGATGGGAGATTTTCAAAAATATTAATAATTTATAGTTATTTCGTATTTTTAGACCCTAAAACCATGTTTATAATTTAAAATTGAATTTCGCATAAATGGCCATAATCAGAGCTGTCAAAATTTGAAGTACTTAAAGTAAAATTTTACTTCAAGTAATTTTCTGTAATTAAAGTATTTTACTTTAAGTACTTTTTATTAGGAAAGAACTTGTACTTGGACTTAATTAATTTAATCAAAATACTTTAATTTTTACTTGAACTATTTTTCTAAGCACTTGAAGTATTACGATGTACTTGAAGTAGAAAAAGTACTTCCAGTAATTAAAAAGTACTTAAAGTAAAAAACATCAAAATATTGTATAAATACTAGTTTAAAGATTTTCGGGAAATATTTTTTATTTGTTTCTAACACCACTTAAAGATACCTTATTTAAAATTTTATTTCACTATCTATATATCTCGCCCCTTTCTTCTCTTTAAGCTCTGCTACCAGCTTTAATATTTTTTTTAAACGGAACCAAGTTGTTTTAATTAAAACTTTATAATACTTAAAAGATTATGACTTTAGGGTACGTGCATTAGTTTAACATACGTTTTGTTGTTAGAGAAAAAAGAAAAATGATAATTTATTAAAAGGTAAAGTGCAGAAAATATTGGGTTAATCACTAGTTTTAAAAGGTCATAAGGTTTTTAAATATAAAATAAACAATGGATTCGGATCGAATAAAAAAATTATATTGGACCTCCAAACCCAAAAAAATTTTCCAAAAAATAAATTTGCTAAAAATCTTAATACATACATCACAATAACAGACTTTACGGGTAAGATAAATCGTTAAATTACACATTTTCTTTTGCGCTTATACATTTGAGGCTATTATTTAACTTAATGTTATTAAAAAATGCTTTTCAAATAAAACTACTTTTACTTCCAGTACCTTTATTAATTTAAGTTACTTTGGTTTACTTCAAATGTTTGTTTTACCTCAAGTACTTTGTTTTACTTCAAGTAAAATAGTTGGGTAGAATTTAAAGTTATTTTTAAATTTACTTGGAAAAGCAAGTACATTTTAAGGAGTTCTTGTACTTGTACTTAAAGTACTATTTGAGAGTTCTCTGACAGCTCTGGCCATAATATAAAGACTTTATTAACAAAAGAATGAAGATAGTCGTCTGTCATCCATAATTTTCTTAAAGTTTGCAGCACATCTAAGTTTTAATGTAATTATTTAAAGGTAATAATTTTTTTATTATTGAGTTTTAATGTTTTATCAGTCATTTATTAGTGTTGTAGAAAAATATACCAGAAATTGCCGTGCACTCAGTAGAATTTAGAAATTTAGCAGGTTGTCCATTAATATTAATAAATGCATTACGCAGAATTAAAGCAGTGTGTATTAAATGCATAGAACAAAATAATTTGCAGTCTGAACAATATTTTTAAGAGCTAAATAAACCACTAGTTTTTGCACTTGGCCAGATTTTAAATTAGATAGAAAATTCAATACTATTAAAAATAAGACTTAAAATATTATATATAAATAAAATACATTTTTTATAAAGAGTTAGATTTAAGCTACTTGTAATTTAAAAAAAGGTTATTTTAGATATAGTCATAGATTTTCTTTTATAGGAAAAAAAATCTATATTTAAAACTTAAACCACTCTTGAAGAAATTATCTTACATGTAACTTTGTTTGGCCCTGCATTTACCAATTTTAAGACAAGAAAAACTTAATCTTATTTTTAAGAACATTCTGGTTTTGAAGTACAGTAAAACTTGTCTATAACGGCCACCATAAAATTAAGAATTATTGGCCTTTATAGAAGGATGGCCGGTATTGCCAGGTAACAGTTGTTCAACCATTCAAGGCTACAAAATTTTCTACTTTTAAATTGCTTGCTGCCTCAAGTGCTTTTTGTTTAATTAAGGATCCAGATATTGAAACATTTTTACCTCTTGCTTTGCAGAACTAATTGTAGACGGCTTGATCTACTGCCAATCCTCCCAACTTTTGGAATTTCCCCTTTTGTTCTAAATTAACACCTTCTTTAAACATTCGATTTAGTTTAGCTTTATTCCCGATAATATTATTAATTTGGGATTTTCCAACACCAAATTTTTCAGCCAGTTTTCGCGAATTCAAAGGGTACTTTTTACTTTTCGCGATAACACTAATTTTTTCCATCAGTTACAAACAATTTCGTTTTGGGGTCATGATTAAACACTTTTCGATTCCGAACACTATAACTTTATTCTTATCGAATTAAGAGACAACTAAAAATATAATGTGAAGATAATCTCCCAAGCCACTTATGCTATTTGAACCTGGCCATACATATTATTGTTGGGTATTTTCACCTTTAAAACTTGCAGAATACAATTATAAAATAATAAAATACAAATAAGCCCAAAGAATTTACGGCCAATATAAAAAGCTTAATTTATCTGAAATGGGTTATAAAAATTAAGATTTGTCTGGCCGTGACTGTTTTATAAGGGTGTCCATTATCTAAGGGATTTTTCATACGGGATTTCTTCTAAAGTAGATTTTTGTTAGCTTGAAAGTGGCCGATAACACAGGTGGCCGATATGCAAGGGTGCCCGTTAACACAAGTATTCAAGAACTAGTCAAATAAAGAAAAATTATAATATTTAAATTACCTTTAAACTTATATTATTTTAATTACTGTAGTAGTTGTCCCAAATATATTTACTCTAACTATCTCGAGCCTTGCCATTTGTCAACACACACACAACAAAACAAAATTATGTAATATACCTTGGGCCAAATAAGTCAACAACGGTATCTATTAAATATTTAACTTTATTGGAAGACAACTGTCTCGCGCCTCGCCATTTGTCAAAGTACATTGACCCAATTGTCAGAACTGAGGAAAAGTTATTATTAACATTTTGACAACTTCTAGTCTTCGTATTTGTAGAAGCCTATTTAATATTTCCTTTAATTCTTAGAAATAAGTTGTTACAAAAATGGCCTTAAAATGCCCATATGGTACAAACACAAAAAAACAAACTTTCCGAGCTAAATAAATTAAACCGCAGAACATAAGCGAAACAAGTTAATAAATCTAAGCACGTAAAAAATCACCAGTGGCCAATTTATTTTAAGAAGATAAAGCAATTACAATTTTTCAAAACGCTGAAACCGGATTTAAACAAGGAAAGTGGAATTCTAGTTTTAAATTACATATGTCTGCGCTATTGCAGCTTACACGAAACAATGCCATCGCTACTTGAATTATTGTATTTTAATTATTTGAGCTTAAATATGGCGATCTCAGGAACTATTAGAGAAACAAAATCAGTTATTTTTATAGAATATGAAAGGCACTAATTATACCTTATTTAAGCTTTGACAACTCTAACGGCCGCGTTGTTAAATTTAGCAATGGACTTAGCAATTGGTAAAAGTTAACAACGGTTTAGAATGTTCAACAAAATGTCAGATTTTGACAGGTTTACCACTAAAATCATTGAATAACACTGACAATGACGTTTTGTTAAACATTCTAAAGCGTTGTTACCTTTTAACAATTGCTAAGTCCATTGCTAAATTTAACAACGCTGTCATCACTCGGCCGTGTGAGTGTAGTCAGATCTGGCCATCACCTTTTTTTATTTAAGCGGGGTTTGTGTTCTTTACAGGCACTTGAAACTGGTGTCCCAATAAAAAAAAACTAACCAGAACTAACTTGTTATATTTTTTACCATGCTTTTTTGATTCAAAGTATCACTAATACAATAAGATGTCTATATACTATGATATGGAGGCAAGCGCAGCACTTGATGACCAGCCTCCTGAATTAGAGCATTGACGACATACAATTTGGGAGGCTTTGATATGCTCGGAATCAAGTACCACAAAATCTTTTTTGTTGCCGATTTTGTAAAAGAAATATTACGGTCTTTTAACCATTTTACCATATTTTTTTCTTTCAGTCACTATTTGGTCAGTTTTCTACCAACCTACTATGGTAGCTGGCATTATCTAAAATTATTAATGAAGGCCTTTTCAACTTAGGTAGTAGATCATCTTTAATCCACTTCTTAAAATTTTCGGCATTCATTTTGCCATGGTAATCTCCTGCTTTTGTTTTTGATTTGAAAATTCTACTGGCACCATCAACAAATCCTTTTTCGGAACCAGCATGTAGAATAATGTATCAAGGGAAAATATAAGTATTTTAATAGTGAATAATTCAAATATACTTTAATGTTTTATAAGAATACAGCAAGTGTCATTAGAAACTAAAAGTATAAACATTTTTAAATATTTTTTTTCTGTGGTCTAAGAGCTACAGGTTTAATCAGTTATGTCCTATTTTTGAAAAAGACCCTAACTAAGGTATCTATCTGTCATATATTTATTTTTTCTTAGGATACCCCTTATGCTTGAAGTCTAAGTGTTCACATACCACGAGTGTTTAGAGTAAAGCCAGAGGTAAATTACTAATAGGAGACTTAAATATATTTAGATGTCGTAGTCTCGAAACTCTAGAGATAATGGTGCGGAAAAGTGGGAAATGTGAGGAAGACAATAAAGCGATGCATGTAAGTCGGCTTTTAATTTGCTCTAATTAGGATATGTAAAAGAAGAAATTACAACAGCTAATGCTTCAGATCAAAAGCCGTAAAGAGATTCATAAAGAGGAAACAGGTCTCCTACAGCTTGTCGGTGTGCAAGAGGAATCTTTTTTTGTAAAACTGTAATCTTTTATAAGGCAAAACAAAATTTTATTAAAGGGTTGTGAAAGTAATATCTGCTTTACAGGACAAAGTTTATTATTTTTCAAGCTAATAATTAGTGACGAGAATGTAAAGAACACTGATAAGTAAAACTGCAACGTTTTTTACCACTAAAATATAGTTACAATTATGACTGCAGTTTCAACTTACAGAGTCATTTTTAAACAAATATTTCTTACAGACTAAAATATCAATACAAAAATAAAGTGCATTTAAATCTCTAAGTAGTAGATATATTCTTTGGAAAGCGACGAAGTAAATAGCTAAAGTAATTATCGAGCTTCTTCACCAGATGTTTTTCTGACAGATCCAACATCGTCATTCTGCCAAGACCTGCGAAAAGAGCCGATCGAGAAATACGCAAAGATTTTTTTTTTCCAAAATCTTTATTTTCCATAAAACCTTTTAAAAATTCCCTTCTCATCGTTGCACATTTGATTTTTCCATTAAGCTTCCCTGTTAAAATCCTTTTTGTAGGAAAATATTGAACTATTGACATTGGCGGTCGTAAACAATCATGGTGGGGGTAGAGATGATTTTTAAGATTCTTGTCCGCATTCGCCATTTTACTTTGTTTTTTGTATTACTTTATTTACCTTATCTATTTTTTTAAAAGAATAATAAAAACACCTTTTTAAAAGTATTAAGTAACACAAATGTTCTGGTTTTTTACCAATTTAAAACTTTAGTTACTTATAAATTTTATATTTTGCTTCTTACATTGTCAGCACTGCTTTGCAAATAGGAATTATCGTCTGTTGCATAACTGGGATTCTAAAAAATACATACATAAATTATTTATTTACATATTCTTTTAAAACATTTGGCACAACTAAGAATTACTTTTTAGATTATGATACTATTAAAACAAGTAATTTTATCTTATGCAAGATTTTGAAGCTTTTTGGAACTGGAGATACAGTAATCACTATGATCCATACTCTAAAAATATCTATTTTGGTGTTTTTTTTTTTTTAAACCCATAAAACTAATTTAAACTTACTTCAAAATAAAATATAAGAATGTCCAATAGTCCACATTAAAAAAAAAAACTTTGCGATACTGCACAGTAATCTTTAATCTTACTTTAATTACTTTAAAAATACAAAATGACACACCCAAACACAAGAAACATTTAATAGAAACGCCTTTAATCCATTACTGGGTGATTACGCCAATTAGCTGATTTTGACGCTGAGTCTAGTGGTTTTTGTTTTTAAAAAAGCCAACCTAAAAATGTTAGTTTGCATAAACCGAAGTATACATAAAAACCATAAACTATAGATGTTTATTTATTTTTATTCTGATGATCCTGGTTAGGACATTAAAACAAAGTTATGAAATAATTGTATTAAAATAAAATAGAATAGAATAGATTTTATTTTCATTATAGTACAGTGTAGTACATAGGTTCGTAATCATCGGCTAAAAGATTTTTTACATACATACATACATACATACATACATACATACAGGTCAAGCTAATAAAAGCGCGGTAAAAAATAACTTAAACCTAAACAATCCCCAAAATTAACAACTTATAGTATTATAAATAACGACCCATTAAATGTTCGATAACAGTGCAATTTGTAATGCTAATACCTTGCAAATTAAAACAAGAGATGCTTTCAAGTAATAAAGAAAGGAATTTAAAATTGCCTTAGTATGTAAAATGGTGTAAACCGCGCGGAAAATGTACGTAAATTCTCGGTATTTTATTTTTCTAGCTTTGCAAATCCTGTGAGAGAAATAGTTCTTTCAGAGAAAATAGAAAATAGGTAAGGCGACTCCGAAAGGTCTGGATTCAATTGATCCTTAGAATAAGAATATGTGGAAAAAACTTACAAGGGTATAGATTTACGTAAGAACTTAAGGTTTAATGTAAAAACAGTTTAACAAAATAAGTAATACGACTTTTATACATTTTATTTTTTTTAATTGTATAATATAGCCTATAATTTTTAAATTTTAATTTTTCCGTAATAGTCGAGGAAATGCCCGAGGGATTTTTTGTGCAGTTATATGGATTTGAATGCGGTTTTGTGCATTCGATTCGTATAAACGTCTAAAAACTTTGTGAACAAATTTAATTAATGGGAAATAAAAAACTGCCTTTGTACGATAGAAAAATGATATCTTCGAAATGCAATAAGTAGTTTGCAATTTTAAAAAATTTATAACTACATAAATAATGATGGAAATGAGCCCAAGTCTGTTAATCGGGGGTTTTCGAAGTTGCTGTACACGAATATGATATTGGCAAGGGTCTACGGACTACCTGGTGCGCGCTAAGGATGGTGTTAACGTCGTATTCTGGAGTTTTACGACAATTTCTTCCAATATCAACCCAATTGTATTACTCGGAGGTTTTCGAGGTCGCTGAACACGAATATGAGTTAACAAGGACCTACAGAGTACCTGGTGCTCCTTAAGGATGGTGTAAACGTCGTCTTCTAGAGTTTTACGATAAATACTCCTAATATCAGCCCAATTTCTTTACTTGGGGGATTTTTGGGTTGGAACAAATTGCTTGACAAGGGCCTAACCCCGGCGCGCTAAGGATGGTGAATTTTGTTTTCTGGAGTTTTACGAAAAGTTTTTCCAATATTAGCACAATCTTGTAACACAAGGAGTTTTTGTGGTCGCCGAACACAAATCTGACATTGACAAGAGCCTGCGAAGTACCTGGTGCGCGCTAAGAATGGTTTAAACGTCGTCTTCTGGAGTCTTACGACAAATCCTTCTAATATTAGCCCAATTTTGTTACCAAAAAGTTTTTGTGGTTGCTAAACATAAATCTGATATTGACAAGGGTTTACACAGTAACTGGTGCGCGCTAAGAATGATGTAAACCTCGTCTTCTGGAGTTTTACGACAATTCTTCCTAATATTCGCCAAATTTTGTTACTTAAGGAGAAATTGGACCGATATTAGTAGGATTTGTCGTAAAACTCCAGAAGACGCGTTTACACCATCCTCGACACCATTCTTAGCGCGCACTAGGTAATCCGCAGGCCCTTGACAATATCATATTCGTGTTCAGCGACCTCGATAACCTCCAAGTAACAAAATTGGGCTATTATTAGGAGGATTTGTCGTAAAACTCCAGAAGACGACGTTTACACCATTCTTAGCGCGCATCGGGTCTCCGCAGGCCTTGTCAATGTCAAATTCGTGTTCAGCAACAACAAAAACCTCTTGAGGCTTGGGCTGATATTAGGAGGATTTATCGTAAACTCCAGAAGACGCCGTTTTTACCATTCTTAGCGCGCACCAGGTATTTCGCAGGTCCTTATCAATGTCATATTCGTGTTCAGCGACCTCGAAAACCCCCCTACTAACAAAGTTGGGCTAATATTAGGAGAAATTGTCGTAAAAATCCAGAGGACCACTTTAACGTCATCTTTAGCGAGCAGCAGGTACTCTGTAGGCCCTTAATAGTTTCATATTCGTGTTCAGCGACCTCAACCCCCGAGTAACAAATTCGGGCCTATTTCCATCATTATTTACCTGGTTAAAAAAAATTATAATTGCAAACTTTTAAATGCATTTTGGAAATGCATTTTCCTAATGCACAAATGCAGTTCATTCAACATTAATTAAATTTGTTCACAAAGTTTGTAGACGTTCATACGAATCGAAAGCAAAAAACCGCATTCAAATCCATCTTACTGCACAAACAATCCCTTGTAAGGCCTATTTTTGTGCTAGGTTTCCTCGACTATAATATATTGGTCACTTACTGTTTTAAAGGCGAATAATATAGCTTTTAGGTAAAAATGGCAGAGAATAGGTACTTGTAACTGCACAAAATAAAGCACTGCAAGTGACAACAATATGTATGGTTAAATTAAATTACAAAACATTAGCGAATTGGTGTGCTTTGAATAATTCTTAAAATTATATTAACAAAACCTGTGACAATAAAATACTAAGTATCGGCTAGCAAAGGAAATATACCTCTTTGCTAATGCTTCGAAGAAGAAGTCCTAAAATATCTATAGAAAACCGACATGTCCTCCACAGCTCGTGGGTGGGCAAGAAAAAAAAAGCGTTTTTTAAAGAGTGGTGTGATTAATATGGCAAACGGTTCTTTTTTGGAAAGCATCAAGAAAGCATGGTCTGATTTTAAAATACATCAGAGTCTGTACACAAGTATTTTAATTAAATTCGAATTGTGCTTCTTAAGAAGCACCGGTCCGTAATAGGGAATTCCTATAGATAGTTTTTGCTAAAAATTTTAAAGATGCTTTGAAATAAATTTGCATGACTTCCTAAGTGTTCTAAGGTTGCAACACCATTTTTTTTTCTTTTTAAAAGCTTAAAATTTTAAGTTAGGGTCATTACATATAAGGTGTCCCAATTTGTTGTGTCTTTAGTCTTAATTTAATATTATGTATCAGACAAAAAACCCCCCAAAATTAAGACATTTTTGAATAAAATTTTACAATTTAAAAGTATTTTATTTTTTTTTTTTTATTTTTATGTAAGGGCATCCCCGGGCTGAACAGATCCATATTTCGGTTTTTCCGGTATAAAAAGTGTGGTTTTTTTTTTAGAATCTAAAAGGGAAAACTTAGGAAAACATTTAAATTAAAATAAAAAAAAAAAAAACCCACTTTATAGAACTATTAACTAAATGTCTCCATTTACTAATATGTAATGCAGTTGCTAGACTCTGACAGAATATTGACTTTTTTTTTTAGGACCTTTAGGGTTTTTTTAATTTTTTTTTTTAATTTAAAAGCAAATTTTTTTATAAAAAAAAATTCTTTTTTCTTTTTAAAAAAAAATAAAAAATCCTTTTGAATAGAACGGAAAAAAATAAATAAAACGCTTTAAATTCAAACGGAAAAAATAAATCATTTGTTTAAATTCAATTAAATTATTTAAGTGTTTTTTAATTCTACGGAAAAATACACAAGATTGCAGGATGGATTTCATACTTTTTTAATAAAAAAAAAGCCAACAATATCCTATTTAAATCATGTTTAGTCCTTATTACATGATCCTTTACAACATGTGCGTTAGATATACTGGGCGTTAGTTTTAGAATTTCTGTATAATAGAAAAAAAAAATTTTCTAACGGTTTTATTACCTATGCTGTTTAAAATGTACACTATGGTTTTTGAGCTAATATTGAATATGCAAAAAAAAGGGGGAAATAGCATTTCCGATAAAGGTAAATCGAGAACGCAAACAAAACAGATAATTAAAACTGGGAGGTACAAAAAAAATTTTATCTGGCGAAATTTTTTCTTTCGGTGATCGTTCATTTATGAGTATTTTTATCGTATATAAAATCATGTATTAATAGCCCTCATTAATGCATAATTTTCTATTAATCAATGAAAAAAAAAAAAAAAAATTTTAATATATATATATATATATATATATATATATATATATATATATATATATATATATATATATATATATATATATATATATATATATATATATATATATATATATTTATATATATGTTATATCCGACTCACAAAGTCAGCCATTGACCCCCGGTCACACGTTGTCGAGTCGTCATATTTCAACACCGCTAATTAAGCAACGTAATCAGTTTGCTTATTTCACAATTCTCAAGGACAAAACTACTTTAAATTTAGCATTTTATTTAGTATTTAAGCATCTAGTTTTAGCATTTTTTGATTATTCATTAACAGAGTGTTATTATGTTAGTTTGATTTTTTAAATTTTTTTGTAATAAATTGTTTGGAATTTTTAAGTAAAATAAAAGTTTTTTAAAAAAATTAAGGTTCAAGTTTGATATAACAAAAAAAAATATATATATATATATATATATATATATATATATATATATATATATATATATATATATATATATTTATATTTTTATTAAAAAAAACACTAACGGCGATTAAATCTCGACCCTTATCGCGCTCGCTGGGCTTGCGAGTTAAATGGCTTTAACTATTTATCGCCCTTATCAATATCTTTGTTGGTAAAAAATATATTAAAGATATGTCTAGATCAGTTTAATTTTTTTTTCCGGGCATGAAAAAAAAAGATTGTTTAACTGCCTCTAAATC
>JAHBCN010000990.1:0-137605 GCA_019359885.1 Listronotus oregonensis
TGTAGCTCTTGTCATTTATGAGAAAATGACAGAAAAAAAAAATTTTATGAAAAAATTAGGTTTAGTGATCCGTACTACCTCGCCGGTGTGAGTTGCGACTTTGCGCTTGTAGAGCATTCAATTCTCCAAAAATTTCGTCTTTGGACGAGACGATAACATAAAATGCTGCTGAGTTATAGAAATTAAAAAAAGGATCAAAGTTTACGTGCTTTTTAAATGAAAAATCTTCACACGGTTTGGGCGAGTACTTAAAATTGATTTTAAGGGCTAGAACTTTTAGGGAATTTTTATGGGGGTCTTTCAAACAAAATTTCATATATTTTTGCAAAAAAAATCACCCTAATATACATATTAAAAAAATGATAAAGGACAAAAAAATTGGGTAGAATTCTGTCTGGACAAAAGAATAAAATATACAGTACCATGTGGTAACTTGGTAGAAACAAGATAGGTTGTTTTAACGAGGTATAACACCCCGTCATGAGGTAAATAACATTGTCCTACAAATGGCGCAGAAAAGCGGCATAAGTTAAAAAATGTCAAATTTGAAAAGTAAACTAAACAATAATTTTTTTAACATTTTGGCAATTTTTGGAAAATCTTTTGATAAAAAGCCTTAAGAATTGCCAAAAATGTGGTAAAGGAAAAATTAAATTGTTGTTTAATTTAAATTCACCTAATTTTCATATCTTATTGGTCTCATCCCACTTTTTCTATACAGGCGCCAACTATACATCATTGTTTCATTATTAAGAACTAAAATAACTTTTTACAGAATATTTTTATTATACGCTAGTTGAATAATATCAAAGTATTTTAAGGTTGGCACGTTGACAAACATTAAAACATTTACTAAAATAGTTTTAATAACACTAAAATCTTAGACTTACATTGTCTTTATATGTTAATCGGTACACAATGTTTGGGTTAGTGATGTATCTTTAACCGTTTTTAGGTGATAACTAAAAACCACTTTTAAAGCTACGACCTTTTATACTATTTATTCTACTCCGAATCTAAACCGATTTTTCGCATTTTAACAGCGACAACCAGATATTCGGGATATCAACACTAGGCTAGCTAACTACATTCTAATTGTTTAGAATTATTGCAGGTACTATGAATATTTTTTGCTTCCAGTGAGTTTCTTTATAATTAAATGTTCTTTAAGCCATTGTATCCGGTGTTCTTTTAAGCATGCATATTCGACAAAAAATAGTACGGAAAGGCTGTAAAAAACACCTGCTTTGTTCTTCTTGCAAATAGAAAAATTGCTGTAAGCAAACTTTCACTTAAGAACACTTTAAAAAAACTGTAAAAACGCTTCATGCAATTTATTTAATTTTCAGAACTTGTCAAGCATAGGATCAGGAAAGGTTTAGGTAAAATGTCCATCACAAAGGAAAATGTAAAGTCCTTTTTTTTTATTAATCCAGTGAATGCTTCTAAAAATACTTTGTGTTGAAAGAAAACTGGGTTTAGAGGGTTGGTTTTTCGTCCCTAAATATCCTTTTATTAAAAGTTTAGTTAAGTTCTAGTAATATTAAATTTTCATTTTTATTTCTTAGTACTTTTTACATTTAATTTAACCGAAATTATGTTCTTGACAAAAGCATTATTTATAGAAAGTAAGGTGTTAATCGGACATTCTTTGCACGTTTCACATCCTGGAAAAGCATATTTTCGAGAACGTACAGCGGAAACTGACCGGTAAAGATCGCATCCAGGGCGGAATTTAAATATGGCCGTTAACACGGATCCAGAGCTCCAGATGCTGCCCGTATAAAGATTTAAGGTTGACGTCAAGCGTTGGAAGTTTGACGATCTATTTTCCTTAAAGTTGTACGAGAAGCCGCCTTTTATTTTAGGGTCGTTTTCTTTGTATGCTAAGCTTAGTGCGAAATTTAAGTTGAGTATTCGCGCTGTTTACAAACACAAGTAATAAAAACAATATAAAAAATATAATATATTTTACTCTAAGTAATATAAACTTTGAGGCAAATCTTTTATGAATTATTGTGGGCCCCTATTTGATGTCTTAATAGGATTTTTTTTTTGGCGCAGGAAACGTAACATGTTTCGGTAAAGATAAATTGATATGATTTTAAAATATTACAAGTACTTTATAAATTTTTAAAAAAATGGCATTGTGTTGTCAACGAGGGGGTGGCCAACAGTTATTTGAAATGTATTTAGGATTTATAACTTATTAAGTTATTTTATTGACAAAACAACGACTCTCTTATATATGCTATTAATAACTTTTAGTTGACATATTTAAAAAAACATAGAGTTTTTGGTAAAATTAGTTATATTGTGCCAGGACAACAGCTTTATTAAGTTTTTCATGTTAATATTTTATTTTACCTACGTTTATTTTACTTTTTATCAGGTAACCAAATAAGTTCGTGCGGTTTTTGAAAAATATAATTTTTTATTGAGAAACAATAAGCAATAAGACACTATTTATTCGTCGAAGTAATTACCATCACACTCATCAATGACCTTTTGAAAACGTGAAACCAATTTTTGTATGCCCGTATTGTAGAACTTCCTGGAATTGGAGTCAAACAATTGGTGATAATCACTTGGCGAAATGTTGGGAGAATATGGCGGGTGCGGTAACGTTTCCCAGCCGAGTTCAGAATTTTTTTCTTGGGTCACTCTTACGGTATGAGGCTTGGCATTATCCTGCAAGAATATCACTTTCTTCCGATTGATCAAAGAAGGCTATTTCTGGATGAGTGCTGCTTGTACTCGTTGAAGCTGCTCACAATACAAGTTAGCAGTGATGGTTTGACCCCTTTCCAAAAACTCATAATGGACAATTCCAGTTGCTGTCCACCAAACACACAAAAAAACCATGTTTGGGTGCAAGGAAGCCTTGTGCGTGTGTGGTACCGAATCAGTAGGCGACAACCAATGATACGAACGCTTACAATTCGAATACAAGATTCATTTTTCGTCGCAGATTAATAACCGATTAAGAAATGGTTCATTAGCGTTGCGTGAAATGTTTTCTAAAAAAATGGTACGACGACTTAATTTGTTATCATTTGTCAATTCATGTGGGACCCATTTGCTTAACTTCCACGTCTTTCCTAGCTGATGGCGATGCAACTGAATAGTTTCAGGACTCACAATGAACATTTATGCAAGTTATTGGCACGTTGTCCTGGAATTTGCGTCCACAACCTGTCGAAGATCCTCGTTGTTCAAGATTTTTGGTCTCCCTGAGCGTGGTTCATCGCTCAAACTGAGATCTCCCGAAGAAAATTTTTTGAACCAATTCTGTGCTGATCGATCACTAACGGCATCATCTCCGAATGCGGTACATATTTTTCGCGCCGCCGCTTCAGCTTTTGTACCAAGTTTGTACTCATACAGTAAACAACTTCGAATTACTTCCACATATCGTCGTCATTTTCAATTATTAAAAGTAGGAATGTAACAATTTTCAGCAACTTTTTATGTGTGTGAAAAAAGAAGGATTCATACTAAGGTGACAGCAGGTAAGAAACAATCGCTATCGATCAACAACATAAACAATATCCATGGCAATGTGCGATATACAGCAACCGCACGAACTTATTTGGTTGCCTGATAAAATACTTACATTAAGTCACACAGTTTAACTTCTTTCTAATTATAATATGTACCTTTATAAGAGGACTGGCGATCTTAGCATCGGGTGTCGCCATGTAATGTTCAAGTGCATTCAGCGGCAAGATTCTTCGTTTTCCTCTCGTATTTTACCGTATGGCAAGTTATAAATTTGTAGCCCGCTTAACTATTTTGTTTTTTTCGTGCAAAATAAATAAAAATATTAATTTATTAAATCTGTATTCGACTTTCTATCATCAATCAAGGTACGACATAAGTTTGGTTTTATTTTAAATGGAACACCCTGTATATTAAACAACTATTGAAGAGATCTTTCAGACAGCCTTAAAAAACACACTCAAGAATCTTTAATAGTTTCGGAAATTTCACGATCCAAATGTGAAGAGTAATTTTAAATTTTCATTAGGCATATCTACAGTTGTAGCTGTAAGGGTTCTTTTACACGGGGAGCTTCACGTCTCTCGCTTCTATACGGGAGCGTTTGTCGCTCATACCTACAGCCCATTCACACAGAAAGCCATTTTAGTTTCCGGCTTCTTAGGCTCACTCGTAGAATGGATCGCACGCGAGCTGTTGCCTGTACCTTCTCTACCGTGGACACAAACTTCGACGACAAAAACGCTAACGGTCAAGAATGTTCTGGGTACATCCAATAAACCAAAAACGCAATAAAGCAGAAGTTTTGGTTACACGCTTTACCAAAAACTTATACGGGATAAGAAAAAGTTCTTCAATTATTTTTGAATGTCCTCTGCTTCATTTGTCGAGCTTCTAGACAAGGTAAAGAATAGTATTCAGCTCGAAAACCCAGCCCAACTTTTTACGACTTCATTTCGGTCCTTGTACATGTCGGGACTTTTATCCCAAAGAGCGGGTCGGTTGCAGACAGCACTGATTAATACCTCCACCTCGTTATCTGCCTAGATGACTGAGTGTCACGGGTCAACTAGAGAAGAGAGGAAGAGCCGTTTTTTCCTCTTGTGGAAGCCCCCATTCTTCCTTTATATTTCGAGGAGGGGACGCGGTTTTCCGGCTCGAGGTACAGGAGACGTGAGGTGGCTCTCGTCTCCTGCACATTTTGGTGCTAAGAGACAATTTTTTCTTTCTTTTTTGGCAGCTAGAGACGTGAAGCTCCCCGTGTGAAAGAACCATAAGAGGCAAGCTTGCTGCTGTAGATATACTAGAAATTAGAAATTATTTTGGGTTTAAATGATTATATTTCCAAAACTATTAAATATATTTTTATCAAATAAGGTTAAGAAAGGTGTAAATTTATAGTTTAACAGCGGTGTTCCTTAATTTTAACATCTATTTGTCCTTTAGTTTTGCTTTCCTCTAATTTGCTACATGTATCGTGAAATTCCCTAAATGCAATTTTTGTAATACGTTGATGTACTTTAAAAAAACTGCTAAACCCTTAATAAAATCTATTCTTCTATTATATCTTTCATTCAGCTTTGATCGTTATCAAGTATTTGTGATCTCTTTTTATACGTTACTGATTATTAAAAATTATGCACTCTTTTAAAAAGCAAGTATGCTGTCTTGTTACTACCAAACATTCAGTAAAAAATTATTTTCTTATAAGGAAAGTACAAAAACGTCCTTTTTAAAATAATTACTGCCATATTAAAAAAAAGGTTAAGGCCACAATAAATACTTTAAATTTATTTACCAATGCATTAAAAAAACGGGAGTAATATAAAACCTATTTTATAATCCTTTTTAAAATTTATTTTAACGGATATCTTCGGTAGTTTAAAAAAAATGTTAAATGTTTAATTGCAGTACCTAGGCTGTATTATGAAAAACTGTTTATATTTAACTTATTTATTATAGTCTACTACCTATACTGGAATTGTTGCAACAAAGATTTGAATGGTAAATGGGTATGAAAACGAATTTTGAAAAACTGTTTTAGAGTGTTAGGAAGTATCTGCTATTTTCAAAAAAATAATTTTAATGCAGAAAGCAACGGTTTGGTGAAGAAAGAATACAATCCGGATTTTCAGTTTTAAATTCCTGCTAAAACGTTTATATGTATCATGAGTCTAATGTTTACTGCGCAAGCAGTAAACATTAGATGCGTACAAAATTATTTTGTACGTTCCTAAAACAATATATTCCAAAGTGTATAAGTAATTTACGGTCTCTTAATGTTATAACACATCAATAATAAACCCCGTCAAGTTATTATTTTACATTCTACATACCAAAACAATGCGAAAAAAGTGTCTGAATCTTGCACGGCGAGATTCAAAATATGTGTGTTAAATTTCTTTAATTTATTTTTGCAAAGATCACTTTTATGTAAGTTTTTACTTTATTTCATAAATCATAAAATAGTGCGATACTCATCTTGTTCTACGTGTAAAACTTAACAGATTCTATACCTTAGCATCTATATTTAGCTTATCCTGGAATTCATATTTAAAATTAAGGTCGATTTGACGGTTATTGGTCTTAATATTTAACTATCGGGTTTTAATGATTATAAATGTACTTACATCAAAAGTTTTAACATTTGTGACTTCTGCTGAACAGAAAGAAGTTTTTGTTCGATGCAAGAAACTCTCCTATTTGCTTTAGTAAATCTTGGTTCAATAATTTAAATTTTTGATTTGGTAACTCAAAACAAGGCAATTGATAGCTGGAAACCACAAAGTACTTTGTAAAAACAAATAAATAGTGAAGAAATTGCTCTGATTGAAGTTCTACTTATCATGAAGCACTGTATTCTGTAGTTTTATTTTATGAAAAATAAATATAAGTATTTAATACATGGTACAAGTAAGAACGTTTTTTATAAATCTTTTTTCATGTGACAATATGAAATATTAATAATTTTTGGATGTGATTATCATGCCTATTCAAGTCTCTTGAGGTCTCTCGTCTTTCGCCTCCGAGGTCTCATATTCAGCATTTTGACGCACAACGACAAAAAAATATTAGTTTGTATAAAAATAAGACTTTTAATAGAAGCTAAAACAGAATGGAATATGTATTAGCTAAAAATTGAATCACAAAATATGTCGCAAAAAGAAATAAGTAATTATATACCTGCCGGTTTTGTTAAATATATATATAGGCTCATAATTTTTTGTCATTGTGCGTCAAAATCGTGGTTGAGACACGTAGAGAGAAACGAGAGAAGAGAATCTCTCATCGGCTAAGTTATTTTAAGCAAAATCTTAAGACAATTTAGCAAAGTTTAACACAAATCTCATGTTATGAAAGTTCATTAATTTGTATATTTCTGTAATTTTATTTAATTTTTTGCAAAACCATTTTGTTCTTAGCTTTAAATGATATTTGTTTTCCAATAGGTAATTATACAAAAACTTAATTTTTATTGCTTAAAACGTTCAAATGAGATTAGAAAATTATACTTTTTATTACAATTTGGCAAACTCAATGTGTCTAACTCATTTGCGGGCAAACTATTCGTTTAAATTTAAATTGAGAACATCATGCATAAAGGCTAAAGGGTTTGCAAGGCACTCGCCAGAATACGGAATTATGTAATATCATCAAAGTTGATTACAGTGTGATTAGGCGTTATAAATTTTAGGATAATGGAGTAACTGCAAAATCCTGACTAGCATGGCTAGTTTATTTTAGATTTTAAAGATCTGTCTTATTTAAAAGTAAAAATTTAAAAAGATTTAACACATTTAAAATGAAGTTATAGATCTAATAAATTATACAACTGGGCTTTTAAAAGGTTTTTTAGGCGCAAGGTTTTCTAATTTATTTGTTTAAGTTTTAGAATCAACTTTTAAAATAACATTTTAAGCTTTAGAAATGTGTACTAAAGTTTTAAACAGTTTATTCGCGTAACCAAAGCAGTATGTTACTTAACATAAAATTATTAAATATAAAATATAAACCTATCTAAGATACTTAGGTACACCAGAAACTAGCTGTTTCTTTAGCTTGACCTACATTACCCAGCTTAATAAGTACTAACACAAATTTGTAAAAATTCGTTAAAAAAAGTTGGTGAAGTTTAAAAGGTTTTTTGAATAGCATTATTTATTAATATACCCATCTTATACTACACTCTGAGTACGCTACCATCCTATATACCCTTAACTAGTATAGTTGGTCGTTCAACTCAATAGCTTTCGGTAATTTTCCACTTTCTTTTATTTATGCTCTGTAAATATCCAAAATTAGATATTGTTGTTACTCAAGCAATATAAACATCCGGGGCCACTTCTGACCTTGCTATGCTAGTAACGTCCTCATTTTCTTTCCACAGTACTTAAAATATTGTCGAAACCAATACGTGAAGCTGAATATTGGGCACAACAAAAATAAGTGAATTTATAATGAAGATTTTGGAATGGGACAATGATGATGATCTTAGTAATGTCGAGGTTGCATTCGCTTCGGGAAATCAACACATCTTAAGGAAAGTGAAGATGATTTGAAGGACGCAACGGCAATTTCATTGAAAACCGACATTTATGATAATATTTGAAGGGGTCACCGGTCATATTTTTAAGTTAGTGCTGCCGAAAGATACGCCACTGAAAAATATAAAAAATCACCAATCATTAATACATTACTTTACGTCAAACATATTTAAAAAAATACAATTTAGGAATGGAAATTTGGGTTAATTGATTATAAAATATATACCCTTAAAAGATAAAATTATGGTTTTAAATTTGCCGGCCCGCAAAGTATCAACAGGATGGACCAAATTATACATCAGAAAATGTGTGCCAATACAAGAATGTTTAAAATAATTAAAACAATAAAAAGAAAATTAAAACAGTTTAAGTTACATTATTTCTTTGCACTTTTGACCTTACAGTGCGTTCTTAAATTTTAAGTTTTTAAGACCATCTTTCAGGATGTACCAAGTTAATATACGTAGATATACTAAATATTGCTAATAACAAACTTATTATTTTAACCTATTGTAACGGCTAAACAGTTACTAAAATATTTTTTGTTTTTACATATAAAGTAAATAAAAGTCACTAACAGGGCGATTGAAAAGTAGAGTTAGGTACATACATGTACAGGGTATTCAGAATAAAATTTAAATATTAACTAATTATAACTCCTTTGTCCAAACGATACAAAAAACACAATCTGTACAGCAAAAAAGTTTTAAAAATGCACATTGTTTATGAAATTTAAACAAAAGTTTTACATGTTACTCAATTATAATTAAAACAAACTTATTACTTTTACATATTTGTAACATAAAAATATGTAGCACACAATAATCGGGTAAATTAGGCGATTACGGCGCTACGCGACATCAACACGACATGCGTGCGATATATCGCTAGGATGTTGCCGTCGTGTATTTAATTCGCCGACTCTAAAGGAAACGGTACGACATAGAAGCGATACGACACCTCGGCGACATGTTGCTTATCAACATTCTTCTTTAGTTGCCTGTCAACATTTTTCGTGCCGATAGCAGATTTTGTGGAATAATTAATTATTAGTTTAATGACCGCTGAATGAAATATTATGTGGTCTCGTGTGAATAGTTCGTGTTGGAGACATTTTTTTGCTGTTGCTTATTCTAAATGTCTTGTTGATGTTATGTAGCACCCGGAGAATAGGGCCTAAGGTTAACAAAATAAAAACCTAAAATTAGATACCTATTGTAACTGGTTTTGTTGGAACTAATTAGGAATTAGCAACAGCAAAAAATATTGTAAATTATCTTAGCGATATATAATGATTGGAACGTTAAAATTATTTTTGTATACTTTTCAAAAGTAGTGGATACTTGTGGTTAGTTCTGGTAAGTACTACTGTCCGCTAACATGCTAAAACTTTAAATCTCGCATAAGTGTTGAACCGAAACGTTTTTTTGGATAATTTAGTACGCCACCACCTGAGAGAATTTCCTTTTTTTTTAGTAAACTATTTGCAGTTACTATGCAACCACTACACAACGATATAAAAGCTGTAATTTCTTCGTTGTCCAACATATTCAAGAATTAATAATCTACCACGTTAATTCCGAACTCAACCAGAAAACAAACCAAAAATTAATTTTTTATTTAATTTAAAATTATTATTACTCAATAACTTCTGGTATGCGCCTCTTTTCAGACGGATCATACGATATTCGCGGTTGGCCGAGTGCTTTTGCTACAAAAAGTTGCCGTGAGCCACAAATAGGCTTGACTTTCACACATCTCGTGCTCATTTCATCTAATGTATACTTGGCTTAACATACTACAATCTTAAACAATTTCGCCGACGTCGGTTTTCAATAAAATTAATGCGGAGTCCATTGTTAAAGCTTATATTTGACTCATTGATATTTGTGATGCTTTTTTTATCGTTTAAATGTTGTAAATGGTATGCTTTTTTTAGTTGATAAACGTCTTATTTTGGAAATTTTAAACATACCCCGGCAACTTTTAAAGCAAGAAAAGTTTATCAGGAATCTAGTTCTTCATCAGCAAATTATAACAAAATCAATAAAAATTTCTAAAGTATCTCCTTTATATTTTTTTGTAATTTTAAAAATTGTTTTTATTATACTCTAACAAAAACAGCTGCACCAAACTGAAACAACATCCGTCGCGCCGGTTATAATTAAACAACTGAACGCATTTTAAATAAATAATATATATCTAACTGCAAAAATATAATATTTTTAACCAATTAAATTTCTCTAACAATAAAATTTTATTATTTGTTCTTTAGTACATCTCAGCGAGTCAAACGTTTTTGGCGAGGTTTTTCGTATTTACATATTTTTTAAGGATAATAAAAATTACCTTTTGCGATTTATTTTGATATTTTATTTAAAATTAAATTTAAGTAATAAACAATTAATTATAGTTTAGTTTTATTTGTAATTAAAAAAAGAATAATACTTACCACAAGGTAAGCCTTAAAATCCATTTTAAGAACACAAATTATTATGTTTTAAAACAGCACTTTTTTATTTTGCTTGAAGAATAAGATTCCTTGGTTGCACACATTTCGTTTTTAAAACTCTGTATTACACTTGTACTACGGTTCCCTTAAATATAAAACATATCGGTATATTTTTCCGATTTAAAAACAAACAAAAATATCGCGGCCAGGCCGGTGAGCACAATGTACTGACTTTACTTCAAGCACAAGTCTTTTTGGGTAGCTCTCTTGCCAATTGTTTTTTAAATTTTTAACTGGGAATTTTTTTTATTTGTTGATTAAAACATTTAAAACTTAGTCTTTTTTATTAGCAAATGAATCTACTGATAAGCGATTAAGACAAAAGTTTCCAGTTGCTAAGGTTTTCAGAAATAATTGCTTTCACAGTTCAAACGTTGACATATTAAGACTAAAATCTTTCAGGTTTTGACACATATGTCATATG
Source organism: Listronotus oregonensis (assembly GCA_019359885.1). NCBI lineage: Eukaryota > Metazoa > Arthropoda > Insecta > Coleoptera > Curculionidae > Listronotus > Listronotus oregonensis. The sequence goes on from JAHBCN010000990.1 coordinate 10,982, forward strand.
ATTTTTTACTTGTTTTGAGCTCCATTATCGCCCATTAAAATTACGAGAATTATACTTTTACACCCTGTATATAAGTTTTTCTAAATGTTTTTTAATCGTTCTAAACAAAATAATAATAAAATATATTTAATTAAAAACCTAATTTTGCTGTACCACGATAGGTCATAAAACTTAAAACAAAAAAACTTATTGTTTCGTCCAATCATTTTTTTTGTATTACATTTGAGAACATATATTTTTTTATTGTCTGAGGTTTATTCTGTCTTACTGAAATCATCGTAATTAATAATATGTTCTATAGTTTTGTGGCGGATCCATGTTTTAGTTTGTTTTATTTGGGTTACTCGCCTTTTTACTTTATGGAAAATGGGACCCTCTTGGTCCGGGTCAAGAGGGTCCCATTATCCAAAAAGTAAAAAGGCGAGTAACCCAAATAAAACAAACTAAAACATGGATCCGCTACAAAACTATAGAACATATTTACAATTCAGGTATGGGCCTTATACATGTTCTATTTTTAGAGATTTAGAAAATAAATACAAAAAGTTAGGACATTCTGAAAATAGTTTAACGTTTTTACATAAATGTAAAAATAACAATATCATACCAAAAGGTTTAAGACTAAAAGCTCCATACACGAAACAAAGAGTAAATACTATTTTAGTAAGAGCAAGCAAAGCTATGTTACGTGAAAGATTAGAATTTCATAGATATAATAAAAGTAATCTATTAGAAGAGATTAATAATTTAAAATCTATTTTACAAAATCAAATTGATGTTTTCGATTTTAATCACATTTGTAATTGTGTTTATAATAGTTATTTAATAAATTTTCAAATTCAAAAAGACATACATAAAAATTACTTTAATAATTTAATGCAAGAAAACTTAAACTCAGAAATATCTAACATAAGAAATAATGAAATGATTAATAAAACTGTAGTTAATTTATCTAAAAAAGAATTAACAGATGCTGAATCTCTTGTTCTTTCTAAAGGCTTAAATTTTGCCATTACACCCAAAACAGTTCCCAAGCTTGACATTATTTCATGGATTGAAGAAACATGTCAAAACTTACCAATAGAACACCAAGATGAATTTAGAATTAGAACTAAAATTGCTTTAGAAAGACCTTTTAAAATTAAACAAAATTTAACAAACATTGAACAAAAAGCATTACAATCATTAAAAAGAGACAATACCATAAAAATTCTTCCTGCAGATAAAGGTAATGCAACAGTAATAATAGACTGTGATATGTATGATAATAAAATAATGTGTCTTTTAAATGATGGTAATTATACAAAAATAAACAATGATCCAACTGAAACCATTGAAAGACAAATTTATAACATTTAAAAAAACATAAAAACAGCTTTACAGATAGAGAAAGATTTACACTTACACCCCATAACAGTAAAACTCCACACTTTTATGGAGTACCAAAAATACACAAACCTGATATACCATTACGTCCTATAGTTAGTTGCATAAACTCACCTACACACCCATTAGCAATATTTTTACTTACTAATTTAGATCCTTTAGTAAACAATACTGACTCATACATTAAAAATTCCCAACATTTTCTAGAAAAATTAAGACACCTTGACATAGACCCAAATAACACCTTGGTAAGTTTTGATGTTGTAAGTTTATTTACAAATGTTCCTGTAGATAAAACATTAAATATTGTTAGAAATAAATTAGAAAATGATGTTCACCTTGGCGAAAGAACCAAACTAAACATAAATTATATTCTTGAATTATTAAATTTTTGCGTAAAAACAACATATTTCCAATATAACACTGACTCTTACAAACAAACTTCTGGCATGGCCATGGGTTCACCTTTATCACCATTATTAAGTAATATTTTTATGGAAAATTTTGAATCCAATTTTGTTCAAAATCATAATTATAAACCTTTAGTTTGGTGGAGATATATAGATGACATTTTTTCTATTTACCAACATGACGAAAATTGTCTAAATAATTTTTTAACACACATTAATACACAAGAACCCACTATTCATTTCACTTTAAAAAAAGAACAAAACTCACAACTTCCGTTTCTTGATATTCTAAAAAAAAAAAGATATAAATCATTTCGAAACCAAAATTTACAGAAAACCTACACATACCAACAGATACTTAAATTTTAACTCTAATCACCACCAATCAATGGTAAAGAAAGGAGTTGTAAAAAGTCTTTTTGATAGAATTAAAATAATTTGTTCTGATCAAAACAAAGAAAACGAAAAAGAATTTTTAAAAGATATTTTAGTTCAAAATAATTATCCTCTTGATTTTATAAATAAATGCTTTCTAAAATTTGAACAACCAAATTTAAGACAAAATCAAAATAGACCTGTTACAAATCTATTTTTACCATATATTCCTGGCTTATCAAATAAAATTCAACGAATAGGTAACAAATTTAATATTCGCAATATCTTTAAAACACAAAACACCATTAGATCCCAAGTAACAAAAACAAAACCATACAATATAAACAAAAACACAAAAAATGTCATTTATAAGATCCCTTGTGAATGTAATAAATTTTATATAGGTGAAACTTCCAGACCATTAGCCAAACGCATGAAAGAACATAGAACATATATTAGAAACACAGAATTCCACAAATCAAAAATCTGTCAACACGCATTTGATAATAACCACATTATAAACTGAAATGCTTCTAGCATTATAGCAAAGGAAACTTGTTCAAAAAAACATAAAATAAAAGAAAGTGCATTTATTTTATTAAATAAAGACAGATTCGTAGCATCAATATCTGTTAGTTTAAATAATACATGGTTACCTATGCTTGATGCTGAAGTAAATTCAGGTAAACTTAAAATCAATTAACACACCATACCACCCACTTTTCTGGTCTTTTTAAATACTATACATACACCAGTCCAATAACCTATTGTCACTTACGACAAAACGTCATTAAAAGTTTAAAAGCTATCAGAATTTCAGACCTAAAATTTCTTAAAATTTAGTTTAATTTTTTGTTTTAATTTCAATCTTGATAACGGTGGCCGACTTGCCACCGAAACGTAGATTAATATTTGTGATTTTTTTGGGTTTTTTGGGGGGTTTTCTTCTTTTTTGTTGCAGGCGATCTGCAAGTTCATAGGGGTCCATAGGGCTGGACAGGGCCAGCCCGCATACCCCGGGACCCGGACCAAGAGGGCCCCATTTTCCAAAAAGTAAAAAGGCGAGTAACCCAAATAAAACAAACTAAAACATCGTAATTAATATTAAATATACTTTTTTTATAATTATTTAGTTTGAATATATATCCATTTTGTGACAATCTCTATAATATATGGCCGAGAAGAGCGCGCGCAGCAAGCTAAAATAAACTTGAGGCCAAAAACTCTCATTCTCTACTCGCGAGCCTTCGAGAATAGAAGTACCCTATGCCCATACGTCTTTCTTGTATTTTAAAGTCGGCTTAGCGTTTCCAGTTAAATTTAACATTTTAAAGTGCCAGAGTAAGGCTACACCTACATTAGATCCGTATTTCTCCCGATCCGATGTAAACAGATTTTCTTATTCGACGTCGCCCGACGTGAGTGCCTACATTGGTTCAGTTAACTCCCGACCACCGACAATGAGTTCTGATGAAGATTTTATGTGTTGGCTGTGGTTAAAGAACAACGATTTAAAAAAATGTAAAAGAAAACCTATATTGGTACATAAATTTAACGACGACAAATCTTCAATAGAGTTTAATAAAACTTTCCAAACTTTACTAAAATATCCTGATAAATTCAAGGAGTACCACCGGATAAGTAAGGAACGATTTTATTTTATTCTTAAAGGGATAAAAGACAACATAACAGGACCATCTAACTTCAGAGAATGTATCAGCCCCAAAGAAAAATAGCCATTTTTCGTTCTGTCGGATTGGAAAATCGGAATAAAACTAAACACGTTTGGCAGGAAGAAGCCGTCCGTCAGTCCGATGATGACTCTGAGTTTGATTTCAATCCGACATCGTCCGACGGTCGCCCGACGTCGGATCGGAAGAAATACGGATCCAATGTATGTGTAGCCTAAGAGTGCATAATTCAGGAACCAACTATCAATAATCCATAATCCCAGCAGAACAGAATATGTAGTAAGGCATTTTTTTTCTTTGGGGATAGTCCCAATTTTTACTACCGACTTTTTCATGCTAATTTAATAATGCAATACAGTTCACTTTTCTCTATCTCGCAAAGACACTTATTATGTTTAATAAATCAAGTTTTACTTTCTGAATGTAAACCCGGGATTTCTACAAAACCTAAAGGCTAAACGATTTGCAGGGTACTCGCCAGAATATGGAATTATGTGATATCATCAAAGTTGATTACAGTGTGATTAGGCGTTATAAATTTTGGGATAATGGATTAACTGCAAAATCCTGACTGTCCAGGTTAGTTTATTCTACATTTTAAGGATATGTTTTATTTAGAAATGAAAATTAGAAATGATTTAACCCATTTTAATAGTGGTTATAGATCTAATAATTTATACAACTTGGTCTTAAAAGGTAATTAGTAAAACTATTGTTAATAGCAATAGCAATAGCAAAAAAATAATAATTAAGTATTTAATTATTATTTGTATTAATATTATTGTTTTTTTTTTATTTTATAGCACGATAAGGGGCCATCCATAAATTACGTCACACAAATTTTATGATTTTTTGACCCCCTCCCCTGTCCCTGTCACAACTTGTCACATTTGTAAGATCCACTGGTATAATAATCATTTATATTAATAATGGAGGATAATAAAATAAAGTTTTGCATTTTAATAACCCAGATTTTTACATGTGCCAGTCCAACTAGCAATACAATATTTTTACCCTTTTTTATGTTTTTTTATATAATTCTATGTAATAAATCATGTACATTAGAATAAAAACTAAGATATATTTTACAATAATATATACCTACTATATTGCTAACATTAAACAAAAATATGTTATAAATATAACAATAAACTGAGGATTGGGGAGAACAATACCATGATTATAAATGTATTAATTTATATATTTGCTATATAATTTAAAATAAAAATAGAATATATATTTTTTTACAAACATGTCTTTATGGCAGGGTAAATTAAGTTACTTAACCCTTGTTTTGCACAAATAATTATGATTTAAAATATTTAGGAAATACTAAAATTTCTTACTTAATTAAAAAAAAATGTATAATTATATTTCTCTGATTCAGATTTGCTATGCCAAAGTAAACTCCGACTGTTACATAATAACTATGGCCATGGACAATACTTCCTTGAAGGGTTTAAAATAGTAGGCTAATTCATATAGATTATTAAATTTTCCAAAGTAATTTTTTTTGTACTTAAAAGCATACAGAAAGATGAAATATACCAAAACACTTTTGAGTACCGATTATTAATTTACAAAAAAATATTTAAACAGTTTTAAGGGGCAGAGCTTAATGAAAACATGAAAAGTTACTTTAATTATATACCGGACAGATATCGTCCTAAAAAGAGGGTTAAATTTTTTAAAAGTTGTCTGAAACACCATGTTGTTTTTTTTTTATTTTGGAACTAAATTAAAAGTGTTGTCAAAGTGATTAATTGTAAAATTAAGTTTATAATGAAAAGATGTTTGTTACCTTAACAAAAAAATGTTTATCTCTATTTCTTGTGTGTGATCAATTTGCGCAGTTACAGGTTTTAAATAACTGTCCTATTATAATTTATAAAATTACTGGAGTTTTTAAACTAGGTTATGATTTTTTGGCCCAATATGCACTATTTTTTCTAGTTTCGTATAGCAGGATGAGGGTGCCTAAATAATTGATCAGAATTTAAACAACGACGTATTAAAATTGGTAAAGTATTTTTTCTACAAGCGTGGGGAAAATAGCAGTTTTCCGCAATAGTGCGGAAAAGTAAAATCTTTTAGTTTTTGGAACACAAATTAGTATTTAATTATAAAAAAATGCATAATTTTGCTTATTATAGTTATATATTTGAAGAAACTGAATTTGGCTGTAATCTTTGCAGTCTTTTTATAACATTTATTAAATAAAATAAATTAATTATAATTTACCAAATGTAATTACATATTTTAAATTTGCTGTTACTATAACTATGTTAATTTTCTGTCACGCATTTTTCAACCAAATTGGAGAAACATTTTCAATGAATTCTGACTACGATTTACCAGCATTGATTTTATCGAAGCAGCAGAAATAGCAAGTATGAATCTACTGCCCATGAAATTTCGTCACAGGTATGAAAAATAATTTGTTATGTTTGAGAGCTGGTGTCGAAGTAAGGGTGTGAAGTTTTTTAAAGAAGATATTTTTGGCCTATTTCTCTTATTTATTAAAAACATGTAAACCCAATACATTATGGTCTACTCTTTGTTAAAATGAATCATTAAGTTACGAAAGAACATAGATTTAAGCAAGTTTTTTAAAGTGATGACCTATATAAAAAACAAAGCATTGGTTTAAGACCCAAAAAAGCTAAAGTCTTTTTAAAAGAAGAAATATCGAAATTCATGGAAGAAGCGCCAGATGATACTTAATTACATATAAAACTGGCTACGATTTTTGGCTTAGCGGGCGCTTGTCGTAGAGAGGAGTTAACAAAAATATGTCTTGACCATATTGAAGACTAGGGAAATTTGGTATTGATACACATCCTAGACTCACAAAATCACAGCTCTAGAAGCTTTGTCATTTCTGGAGATGCCGAAAATGGGAAATTTTTAATCTATATAGAAAGTATGCCAGTTTAAAAAAAACCGACATTACATAACCGATTTTTTGTGAACTATAAGCACGGAGTGTGTACAGTACAATGTATCGGCATTAATACCTTCGGACAAATGCCATCGAAAATAGCGGCTTATCTCAAACTTCCTAACCCGGCATTGTATGCTGGGCATAGCTTTCGCCGGTCCTCTGCAACATTTCTCGCAAACTCCGGAGAACAAATATTCAACATTAATAATCGTCTTGGAGGCTGGAAGTCTACATCAGTCGCTGAAGATACCTCGAGAATTCAACAAATTTTTCATACAAAATTTCAAACAAAATACTCAATTTTACCGAAACACCTTTCACTATCTAGAAACAACCGTCAATGTCATCTTCCAATGTACTAAACCTCTCGGTTTAAGTAATTACTTTCATAGTTGCAAAAGATTGACTCATTAAGAACCCAACGCCGCCGCCGTCAACATTTTCTACAGAAAAGCAACTCGCGTCAGCAATAAATTTGCAAAACGCGACCAATTGCACTTTTACCATTAATGTTAATAATAATAATTAGTGTATAAATTTCTTCGTTTACAAATAACATTTTAATCATAAATCTTTAAAATTATGTTGGTTTTTTCCTCCCGCTTGAAGAAAAAGTATTGTTCCTAACACACGGAAAGTAATTTTATCGCTCTTGGCTGCTTTCCCAAACTCCGCTGCGCGTCGTTTGTGTACGACAGCCGCGTGCGGAAAAGTATCAATTTTCGCACTTGTTAGGAAAATAACTATTTGCGAGGCAGCAGAGGTTACCTGGCCAAGGGGTAAATTTGAATAGAAGGAGCACGGTTTAAAATTGATTACTGTTGCTTGTATCACCCTCTCTCGTAACCTATTGTTCTTAATTTAAATTACTTGCCAGAGAAAAATATGTGGTGGAGCAAATTACAAAAAATATCTTTTTGTTAAAGAAATAATCTACATAAACTGAAACAATAAGTGTTAATAATGTAAAAAATTGTTGGTGAAATATTTAATAATTACATATTTTTAAACTATTGTTAAATGATGCAGCGATAAGCATTAGTAAGGTATTGTAAATATTAAAGTTAGGAAATATAAATATTAAAATATTCTTTAATAGCTCAAACATATTATTATTAAACTTTATGTAAAATATTTAATAATACTATTTTACCTACAAGTAATTTGACTTTTTTAATATTTTTTCTTATATTTTGTTTTTCTGAAAATGATATATTGTACGTATATCTTAAAATACAAATCTTGACACAGAGGAACCTAAAACGGCTTATCAATAAAAAGCCTATCGGATATTGTCATTGTACGAGAAAAATCTAATTTTGTAAGCATTTGTCGCCTCTTGCTTTAAATAAAAATACACTTACTATACCGATGCTCTTTTTTTTATTTTTTTTAATCTTTTTGCCACTGGGAACAATATAAAGCGCTTAACCAAACCACAAGAAAGTACAATAGCAAACGCCGCAGTGTAAAGGAAGATAAATCCTGAATAAATTTTCGTTTTATGTTTTTATCATGTTAAGTTGAATGTGAATTGTTTATTTTGGTATTACTTTTAAACTTGTACAAATAACATAGACTTTCATATGTGTATATCTGGAAATATTGGGAATTGAGGCAAATTAAAGGATACTTTTTAATACTTTCCCAGTTTTGGGAAATGTTTATTTTCATATTTTGTAAAACTAAGAATGTTTACAGATAATGTAAGCTTTATCAAAATTATTGTACAGAAATATAACTAGCTTACTTTAGAGTTTAGTATATTTATTATAACAATTATAAAAAATATACATCTCACAGTCAAAAAGGAATTATTATATACAATAAATTTAACTAAAATATGTTTTAGTGAAAGCATGTACAATGTACACGAGTCAAAAAAGATTGAAATGTTTTAAAGATGATTCTGGAATTACGTAAACAAAGTTGTGAAAACAAACCGTCGCTTTTAATTTCGCGATATCATATCGTTTATTTTACGTAATAAAAATTTTCGTTAAAGGTTTTTGAATTTAAGCGGACGGTAGTGCGCCAGGCCAAGTTCCGGTCTGATGCACGTAGTGTATATATTACACGAAATATTTCATTGTGATTTCGCCACTATTATACCTTTTTTATTATTCCACGGAAAGTTATGAAATTTAGTATGTAAATTCACATAAGGATCATTATTATCTTTAAAAGAATTAAGAAGGTTATGTCAAATGATTTTTTAAATATTGACTGAATATACTGACTGACTCATTGATTCATCAGATTTATAGGGCACTTCAGTAAGGAGTGGATTGAAATCTGGTAAGAAAGTGGATTTTAGGACACAAGTTAGGGAAAACTTCTGAAAATTGCATTTTATTACTTGAAACGTTCTAAAACAGGGCCGTTATATCGTATATTTGGGAGTATACGAGAATTTTGCAATCTGATAAAACCTAAGTTTCTGAGATCTTCTTCTGAGACAGGATTTTATTCACTAAATTAAGAAAATTGCTACAATTTATCAATCAGACCCCAAAGCAGTCGTGATTAAAGGAACAATAAAATAAGCATTTTTTTGTATTTCATATGCAGACCAAGGGTTAGGGTCGATCTATTTACTGAGCAAGGTATACTGAGAATAAAGGCACTAGGTCCCCCTTATTTTTGTCCATTTATGAAACACAGAAAAAAGAGAAGAGATCCCACTAAAAACACCTATGTAAAATACAGGCCAATTTTCTGTCCAAAAATCTCGGTTTCTTAAATTACAGAGATCCAAAATTAGAACAAGATATGTCCACAATTTTGTTGCAGTTTTTAAGTGATCTGTTTGTATTATTAAAAATAACTGTCTGTATTCATAAAAAAAAAACATTTATTTAAGCAAATCAGTAAAAAGCTTGCCAAATTAAAAAAGATTGAAAGAAAATTGTGGACAGGACCTAGACTAATTTTAGATCTCAGTATTTTAAGAGTCCGAAATTTGGAATATGGAAACTTTTTTAACATTAGTGTTTTTAGTGGGATTGATTTTATCTTGAAAAGGTGATATACTTACCACCGAAACGTAGATCAGTATTTCGGTGTTTAGGGTTTTTTTAATTTTGTTCATGTTGATTTGCTTGTTTGTAGGAGTCAATAGTTTCTAAGCATACTCAGTTCTATACTTCGGAACCAGGATCAAAGCGGTATTATCTTGGAGAGTATAAATATAGTACTTTTTGATAAATGAATCCGCCACAATATTCTAGAACGTATCTACAGTATAAAATATAATTAATTCGCGTTAAATATCTGAAAGAAACTTTTCTTAAGTTTTAAACAATATACCAAAGCTTAATCAAATATTTTTTATAATGCATATTTTTTTGTTCTGACTGAACTCATATTACATCCAAAGGAAATAATTTAACTGTAACCTTAATTCAGTGTAACCTATTATAATAATTATCTTTATAATTGTTGCCAAACTTTCGATAACTTATTGTCTTTTTTTTAAACGTTACCCGACAAAAAATACCATTAATAACACATAAGAAATAGAAATTATCACAAATATGGATTTTAAGTCATTCGACTAAAAGATTTTAGTTTATAATCTTGGAAATGCCGTAAAACATAATAAGAAACATATTTTTTTTAATTTAAATGTATTGTTTAATAATATGAACAAAATTTGCTGCCTAATACATTTATCCTTAAAATTGATTTAAATATTATTATATATTACTGATAACTGCTATTTATACGCATTTTTTTTGTTCAAGTATAAATAAATCGTAAATACTTACAAAGTATTCCTAATGCTGCTGGTGAGCTTTGTCGTAATATTAAAATAATATTTAAAATAAATTAAAAAGGTAAAAATAATGTAACTATGCCCTTACTCTTTGTAGGGGAGTAGTGTGCCAAAGTTACTGGGCGTCACTGCTTTGTAGTAAGCCTATAGATCTTTTAGGATTTCAATGGGGGATAAATAAACAAAAAGAAAAATAAAAGTAAAGTCTAAAAACGTCTAAATTTAAGCAAACAGCTACGAAATAAGTCAACTAACATTGTTTATTAAAAAAAAAATAGGAGCAATATTCTTAATACTACATTAGGTACATTTTAAAATTTACTTTAAATAGTCATAAAAAAATTAAGTTTATTAAAAGTAAATAAACTGAGCTTCTACGTGGCCTGTTTACTTCTGGATCGTTGTTAGGTCCAGTGTAATTTAGACGGTCAGTAAACAGATATTAGAACTGTCCATGTGTCCATAGGTACTTGGCTAATGGTACCCGAGAAAGCCGGGTTTAAAAATAACCATTTATAGCTTAATATTATGATAAACCAACTTTACTTTCTTACGGTGATCAACATATTCTTTCTTAAAGGGGTATACAACAAGGAGATCCTCTTGGACCAGCTCTTTTGTATCCTTGCTGCAAATTCGGTTTTAGATAATTTTCATAATATAATCAAAAGAGGTAAAGATTTGGGTTTAAATTCAAATTTTGATAAGTGTTGATTAACTCTTTTATCTAAAGATCAATCTAATATACTATCAAATTTTTAGAGTGTTGTTCCTAATCTGTCAGTTATTTAAATTTTAATTTATTATAAGTGCTTTTTCGTCAAACGAAATTAAATACTCAATTAATGAAAAGACATAATTTTTAAAATATCTTAGGACCAAATTAAAATTTATAGACTAACATATTTCTTATCATTTATTTAAATATTTCTTTGCTATACCTCGAATGTCTTATTTGTTAAGATGTTCACCTTGTTGGCAATCTTCAGATTTACTCATGAATTTAATAATGTATTACAGAGTTTGGTTCAAGACATAACAAATTGTGATATTAGATAAAATTCTTGGTTACAAAGCACTCTTTTAGTAAAATTTGGAGGTCTCGGAATAAGAGATAAATCCACCCTCTCTATTTCTGCCTTTTTAGGTTTAATTAAAGACGTATCAGATTAACTTTCAAAAATTTTACTTTCGTATATTCTTGCGACAGAAGAAAATGATTGCAATTGTTTTGTAAAATGATTACGTGTTGGCAATTGTTGAAATCAATCACAAGAAATACCAAAAAAAAAACAGAAAGGTTTTGACTTTTTGATTTGCCCATCTCGTCACAAATATATTACAAACATATGCCAGACAAGTGAAGATAAGCACGTCGTAAACAGCCCACTTGCGTTTGTTGATATGTATGGCCTACATGGGTTAAGCTGCAAAAAAAGCGCAGAAAGTTCTTCTAGACATAGTCAGATACATGACATAGTCAAGAGAGCTCTGATTTCAACTGAAAATCCTTCTGTGTTAGAGCCTCTTAGAGTTTGCAAAATCGATGGAAAACGTGTAGATGGAATGACCTTAATTTACTGAAAATATGAAAAACAATTACTTTGGGACGCTACTTGTAGCCATACACTTGCAAAATCCTATCTGGATAAAACTTCTAATTTAGTAGGTGCGGCTGCTAGTCTTGCCAAAAATGAAAAACATTTAAAAATAAAGAGCTTGAAGACCGCTTTATCTTTATTTCTTTTGCTGTAGAAACATTTAGTTCTTTGGGTGATGAGGCTAAGGGTTTGCATGCAAAAAATCTCAAAGTTTTATTATCCAAAGAGTTGGTTTAGCTGTGTAACGTGGTAATGTAGCAACGGCAATGATCGATGAGAATATATAGATTTTTGGCATCGGTATTAGGTACAATCCAGGAAGACCTAGAACTTAATGAAGTTTTTAATTTTTAAATATAGATTCAGTTATTTAGTTAATTTTAGAATATTATAATTTGGTATTTATAACATAATTTATTTCATTAAATATGTACTATTAAAAAAAACATATTAAATCATTATTAACATAGCTTATTAAGAAAATCTCATCCAACAAAATAGCAACAATATTAAATAATACACCACCCAAAGAAAAGCATGTTTTACACTAAAGCATAGCAAAGAAAATTATTTCATGCAAATAATTATAATAAACAAACTTTAAATATTTCAATTAATTAAAGACACAAAAAATATTTTCTATATCCTACTGCCTACTACTTAATACAAATGACATTAGTAACAATATAATTAATTTCAATTAAAATAGTCAAATTTCGATTTGACTTAAATATTATTACATAAGAAAAGGACAATTTCAAATAAATCATTAAAAATGATTCTTGGAGAATTAAATCATTATAAAGGAAATTCCCAATAACCTTTTTTTAGGACAATCCACGAAAGCGTTAAGCCTAGTTACTAACATTCCTTAAGTGTATCAAGGAAAGTAGCAAAACATACCTAAGATGCATCTTTTGTAAACGAAACCGTATGGTCTGTCATGTAAAATTTTCTGTTTTTTAAAACCTTAAAAAATTTTAAATTACTAAAATTTTTCATTACCTTTAAGACAACGGAAAGTCCGTATCTTTATTTAGATAAAAGTTTTTTGAATCGTTTCTTAGGAGACGGTTGCACACGTCAACTATCCGAAAAAACTCCCTTGTCATTACAGATCCGAGAAAACTATAAGAAAGGTAGAGGTAAAAAGAATTTATTCGATTTGATGTTTTTTTGGGGGGACAAAAACAATTTGCTACCATTCAAACAGGTAAGGTGTTTATTTTGTATGCGAGTGTTAAGAATATCTTGTTTTTTTAAGGTAGTGTGATTGTAGTTACTTTTGGCTTTGATTCTGTTTTATCAATTTTTAGAAGTAGGATTTCTTAAAAAAAGTTTGTAAGCATACGTTTTTAAAACTATAGCCTTGTCACAGAATTTAAAAAACCGCAATTTTTATTTGGAAGGTTTGTTTTTAAAATATGAAACATAGGTCTCAATGCCCAGTTAATTGTTTTGTTGATTTGTTGACATATTCTGAAAAAATCCTAAACAAAGTAAAACTTATAGGGTAGGTAAGAGAGAAATCTTGCAGTTAGTTGATTTGTGTTGTGCCAGATTATACGTGGTGTTATGCATTCTATGACCTTATTATGTACAATGTATGACACAGTGACTAAACCATGACAACCAGGGAGAGCAGTTACTAATGTTTAAAAAAGTTCAGGGTTGGATCTAAAAAAATATGGAAGAGTTGAGTTATAATAACAAATTGTAGAAACGTAATTAGCTTCCTGTATAGGATTGGTAAGCAAGTGACTATCTTCGAAGTTTTTGTCTGCTCTGCTATCCAATTCTTTTTATGGAAATTATAGTCTTTAGAAAAAAATTTAAACACTTTAGACAAAAAAAAAACTAAAAAAACATATTTTTTAGTATATGGCAAAAGTTAGGGATTTTAATACTGAAATTGTCATTAAAAAATCGTTAAATAGAGCAGGTTAATATAGAACACCCAAACGTAATTTTAACCCAAATAAAGTCAGACCTAAAACTAAATACAGATTAAAAGGGTTTGAACTTATATATTCAGATGTCGTAATATTGTCCCTCATTTATTGATTTACCTGCAATAAGAAAGCCATTTTTAAAACTTTATTAGGTTAAATACTTAACATATAAACATATATTAAAAACATTTTTAAAGAAAATATTAATTTTAATTAAAAGACTAAAAATGGACAGCCCAGTTTTAATTAAAAAGGGACGAAATTTGATAAATCTTTGTTTTCTTCGCACTAAACAATTAAATACTGTTTTAAATAACTAAGACCAGTATCGAAAGAGTATTAAGTTGTTTGGATACCCTAAAGAGATTCCAGGGAATATCGTTTTTTTACCGTTTAAAATACTTATTTATTATAATTTAAAATTTTGCTATTATTTCTTCGCATTATTCTCTAATATTTTTTAAATCTTATATGTAAATAACTTTAAGGCTTAACTTAAAAGACAAAGCAAAAGATACCCATAAATTACAACAAAATTGCGCAGTTTGGTGATTTGTTGTTTTATGTTTAAATTTTTTTAAAATTACAAATACTTAAGCAAATATTCAAAAAAAAAATCCTTCCTAATGTAATTTTAATGGTGAATAAAAACGAATAGCTATTTATGGTATAGGTACATACGGCATGGCTCTATAGGGCATTTTTTTTTCATGCTGAGCGAAACCAGTAAAGCCATGTTTATGTACATACGTATACCATGCAAAAGATTTTATGTACGAAAACATTGTAAACAGGTTTCTAATACCTACTATTTTTTTTACATTCCAAAGTCGCTGTATACTAAACCGCTGTTGTTGATGTCAGGCAGTGACAACAATAATACTGGAATAAAAAATATAATAAAACCTGTGGGTAAGACCATATTAACAAACTTTAATTGCGTTTAGACCAATCCTAATCTGTTTGTGGTTGGATAGATGAGATGGCAAGCATGCTCTTGATGAAAAGCCTCTAAAATAATGTATATAACAAAAAATAAAAAATGATCTCACTTAAAAAAGTGCGAAACATTTGTAAAATAAACAAATTATAAAAAAAAGGAAAAAAGCATTTTTTTCCAATTTAATCGCTCAAATCTTTGTAAGTATTAATTGCGGTGAAAATTAAAAAAAAAAAAAGAATTTCATAATTAAATTTTGTGTAAAATGCATTATGTTTGTTGCAAAATTTTTGAACAATATTTTTACAATCCAATTTCATTAAAAAAATGAAAATTTTGCAAACTGGGTAAAATCTAGAATATAAAATTCAGACATTTGTTTTTTCATATATACTAGGGACCTTACGATTGTATTAAATTAAACTTTTTGCCTAACAAAATTTAATATCCCCGTAAATTTTAATAAAAAAATTTACTGAAAATGTGATTTGATGGCACTCGAAAAAGCGTTTCTGTTGATTTATTAAAATTGTCAATTGGTATAATAGTAATTAGCAACCGGTTAAAGTTGACAGGCGTTCACAGCAAATATATAAACAATAGCAAATATTATTTTTTTGTACCCAGTTTATAAGCAATTTTTCTCTTATTTTTTTCAATATTGTACTAATAAAATCGTTTTAAGGCAAAGATTTTTTTTAACTTTGTTTAATTAAAAATAATTTAAACAAATATTGCCTACAGCTATTGTTCATAAATTAAAACAATTGCCGACGGCGCCCAAATGATTCGATTGTCATTAAAAAAAAAAAAAAATAAGCTTGAAATTTCTCGTATAAACAAAAAAAACAATTAAATATGTAATTTACATATTCTGTTTTTAAGTTTTGTTGATTTGTTGACATATTCTGAAAAAATCCTAAGAAAAGTAAAGCTTTTAGGGTAAGTAAGAAAGAAATCTTGCAGTAAGTTGATTTATATCGTGCCAGATTGTAGGTGGTGTTATGCATTTTGTGACCTCATTATGTGCAATGTATGACACAGTGACCAAACCATGATCTCAGCGACCATGGAGAGCGGTCTAATGTTTAAAAGAGCTTCAGGGTTGGATCTTAAAAAATATAGAAGAGTTAAGTTATAATAACAAATGATAGAAACGTAAGTAAGTTCCTGTATAGGATTGGTAAGCAAGTGACTATCTGCGAAGTTTTTGTCTGCTCTGCTATCCAATCCTTTTTATGAAAATTATAATGTTACAGCAAAAATAAATATTTTAGAAAAAAAAAAAAAACCAGAAAAATTTTTTTTTTAGATTATGGCAAAAGTTAATGAAATTAATACTGAAATTGTCATTAAGAAATCGTTAAATAGAGCAGGTTAATATAGAAAACCCAAACGTAATTTTAACCCAAATAATGTCAGACCTAAAATTAATTACGAATTAAAAGGTTTAAACTTATAAATTAAGATGTCTTAATATTGTCCCTCATTTATTCATTTACCTGCAAAAAAAAGCCATTTTTAATAGTTTATTTGGTTAAATACTTAATTAATTTCAGAAGCAAAATGGGCATTTCCAAAGCTAAACCAAAAACAAGCAAACAATAACTCTTAGAATTTTAAAGTTTATTGTATTTTAAATAAATTCTCTAAATATATATTTAAAAACACTTTTGAAAAAAAAATAATTTTAATTAAAATACTAAAAATGGACAGCCTAGTTTTGATTAAAAAGAGACGAAATTTGAAATTTGTTTTCTTCACACAGAACAATTAAATACTGTTTTAAATAACTAAGACCAGTATCGATAGAGTATTAAATTATTTGAATCCCCTTAAGAGATTCCAGGAATATCGTTTGTTTACCGTTTGAAATACCTATTTATTAAAATTCAAAATTTTGCTATTATTTCTTCGCATTATTCTCTAAAATTTTCCAAATCTTATATGTAAATAACTTTAAAGCTAAACATTAAAAGACAAAGCAAAAGATAGCCATAAATTACAACAAAATTGCGCAGTTTGGTGATTCGTTGTTTTATGTTTAAAAAAAAATTTAAATTACAAATACTTAAGCAAATATTCAAGAAAAACTAAAGTTGTGCATTTTTAATGTTTATCTTTTCCTAATGTAATTTTAATGCTGAATAAAACTAATAGCTCTTTATGGTATAGGTATATACGGCGTGGCTCTATAGGGCGATTTTTTTTAATGCTGAGCAAAACCAGTAAAGCCATGTTTATGTACATACGTATACCATGCAAGAGATTTTATGTACGAAAACATTGTAAACGGGTTCCTAATACCACCTACTATTTTTTTCTTTTACATTCCAAAGTCGCTGTATACTAAACCGCTGTTGATGAAGTCAGGCAGTGACAACAATAATACTGGAATAAAAAAAAATATAATAAAACTGTGGGTAAAACCATATTAACAAACTTTAATTGCGTTTAGACCAATCCTTATCTGTTTGTGGTTGGATAGACGAGATGGCAAGCATGCTCTTGATGAAAAGCCTCTAAAATAATGTATATAACATATACATATTTTAATTTTATTAAAATATGATCTCTCTTAGAAAAGTGCGGAACATTTGTAAAATAAACAAATTAAAAAAAAAACGGAAAAAAAATGTTTTTCTAATTTAATCGCTCAAATCTTTGTAAGTATTGATTGCGGTGAAAAATTAAAAAAGAGAATTTCATAATTAAATTTTGTGTAAGATAGAATTAGCTAGAAATTGCAAAATACATTATGTTTTTTGCAAAATTTTTGAACAATATTGTTACAATCCAATTCCGTTAAAAAAAATGACAATTTTGCAAACTTATATATACTACCTTACGTTTGTATAAAATTAAAAAGAACTTTTTGCCTAACAAAATTCAATATCCCAGAAAATTTTTAATAAAAAAATTTACTGAAAATGAGTTTTGATGGCACTCGAAAAAGCGTTTCTGTTGATTTATTAAAATTGTCAATTGGTATAATAGTAATTAGCAACCGGTTAAAGTTGACAGGCATAGAAAATCTATAAACAATGGCAAATATGAAATTTTTGTACATTGTTTATAAGCCATTTTCTCTAATTTTTTTCAATATTGTACTAATACAATAATTTTAAGGCAAAGAAATTTTTTAAACTTTGTTTAATCATAAATAATTTAAACAAATATTGCCTACAGCGATTGTTCAAAATTTAAACAATCATTAAACAGTCATTAAAAAATATTTTAAAGCTTGAGATCTCTAGTATAAACAAAAAAAAAACAATTAAATGTGTAAATTGCATATTCTGGACCAACGAACTCAAGGACTAGAATTAACGCAACGCCAGTTTGTAGGCAGGGTGTTTGGTATAGTGATCTGTTTGTTTTTGTTTTGGAAAATCGTAAACAAATTGCCAGATCTCAAAAACCAAAATTAGGAAATTACCATGAAAATGTAATAAAATTATTCAAAAATATTGGTTTTTGTGTTAATATAGGCAACATCGATTTAAATATAAACATTTTATTAATATGACATTGACAGTTCCAAGCATTCGTTTAATCAAAAATGATAGTAAATCAGGTGTTGTACGGCACTCCAATATCAATTTATCTCTTTCTAGTAGGTTGTATTATTCAATAACACGTTTTGTAAACTAACTTGATCAACAGCAATCGAATTGGGCATCTAAAGTTAATGTCATGTCTGTCTGTCACTTCAGATAATAAACAAAAATAGTTTTCCGGCTTTAAAATTAATTTTTAACAATAAAAAATCATGGATTTATAAAAATGTAATTTATAGGGCAATGCCATAAAAATTAAAAAAGTTATTATTTCCGGAGTGATGTTATTTAGTGTGTTGTTGTGCCGTATGTTTACAAGAACTATCCCTCCTTGCCCCCCTGAACATATTAATACCAAACAAGGTTTGTTTACTTTATTTCTATCCAAGAATTCGTTGTTCTGGACTCTACCTAGTTTTTAAATTTTCATTTTCTTAATGATATTGGATTGTAAAACATTTGTGCAAAAACTATTAAATCGACTTGAAATTTGGTTAAAAATAATCACGCATCAAAATTCGCCTTTTGTCCTTTTTTTTGGTTTATTGCTATTTTGCAACAAGTATATTGAATTTTGTGTCTTCTTACTATTAACATAAAAACATTAATTTAAATTTTTTTTTCTTAACGAGAAAGTTATGAGCAATTAAATTAGAAATAAAATGTAAATTTTTTCGTTTCTTTTTTTTTAATTTTTTATATTTAATAAATATTCCGGACCTTTGTAAACAAAAACATTTTTTGATTATTGTCATACACATCATTTTCAAGGGCTTCCATCGAAAACATGCCTGCCACCTTGTACATCCAATAACTCTTGTTTTGTTTTTTCCAGGAAAGGCTTGATCCAGTTGTAAGTATAAAATATTACAATTTAAAATAATAATTATGTGTAATAATTTTAGTGTTATGTATATGTAAATAACAATGGTGCAAGAAAGTTATTTCTAACATTGTATTGAATATTATAAAAAGGTGTAAATTAAGATCTATTTTATTTTATTAGTACTTAAACGGCCAGTTTACGGGCGCTTAACTGTATAATAAACAACTTTTTATAAGATAATCGCACATAAAACATTTAATTTAATCACTTTTTGGAGCAGAATAGGACCGTAAAATGTACTTATTTATTTGTGCAATGAATTTTTTTCTATGGGTTTTTTAATGAAGTTTTATTATTAATATCTTTCCATATAAATCTGAATTATTTTAAAAAAGAAGGTCTGGTATACGAAAACAAAATCTTATCAAACTTGTTTCAATTTTCTTTTTATTTTTCTTCTATTTTCTTTTATAAAAAAAATCATTTATTTGCCATTTGATAAACAATTTAATGTTAATAAGAATGTGCTTTAAAAAAGTTACTTTAGTTTTAATCAACTACTAAAGATAGCGACAGAAGAAGTAAAAACCAAAATAGTTTAGTTTCATTTTTTGACAAATATCTTTGAAATCATTTAAAATATCTAAAATTTTTAAACAGCAAACTACTGAACGCCTAAATATGTACTTTTGATATGTTTTCTTTGGGACCCCGGGACCTGGACCAGTTCGGTCCAGGTCCCGGGGTCTAGTGAGCTGAGCCTGAGCTGAACTTGCAGATCGCCTGCAACAAAAAAGAAGAAAAAAAAAACAAAAAATACCCAAAAATTAAAAATATTAATCTACGTTTCGGTAGCAAGTCGGCCACCGTTGTCAAGATTAAATAAAAAAAATGGGATCAAATTAACCCTCTCTGGCGGGATTAAAAAAAAATGTAAGTAGCGTTAATTAGGTCATATATATTTTAATACATACCAAAGTGATTGACAAATTCTGTTTTCTTGAATAATTTAATAATTATTCAATGATCAAAATTTAATTTTGCTTTTTATATTATGATAAAATATACTACCAAAAGTATTACAGTCAAACTATTAGTAGTTAGATCTCTCTCTATCTTGCATATTATATCAATAAAAAATAACCGTAACTAGTAAAAAAGAAAAGTATCACAAACACACTTTAGTTGACTTTAAAGCTACCCTATCTTTTTCAGATACAAAAGTCAACGTAGGCATGCAATAAGGTACCTACAGTTTAAAGCTACTGAGCCGTGGGGGCGCGAGAGTTAATTTTCAGAAAGTTGTCGATGCCAGGGGCTTTAAGGTTTGTTAGACCTCCGTCTCATGTGTCGAGTTAAAGTTGAAAATACATAACGGGTTAAATTTTTTTACTTATAACTCTATTAATTTTTACGCAAATATAACTAACAAAAAAAAACTTATCAACAGTTTTTTAAGTCTAAGTTAGATATAATTCTTGCAGTAGTATTAACTTACTTATCCAAACAGAACAACATATTTATAAATGAAACAATATTCCTGGCATGATGGTAATACAATGGTTTTAAATATGATACTTTGCTTATTCATGAAATAAAATAAATATCGTTATTAGTTTGTCTTCATTAATTTAATTATAACCGAAACACTAAAATAACAGAAACTAACTCTTTTTCTCTGGGTATGCATATTTAAACTCTTATTTATTTAGTGTTTTAAATACGTTCTTTTAACATTATCTGCTTTTAACAAAAATGGTACAAAAATAGTTTTTGTTGGTTTTATCTCTAAATTAGCATTTTGCCCTCGGCTTCGTCCGCGTGAACTACACAATTTTGGCTGTTTTGCTTTTTTCTATTTTCGTGGGATATTTCCTTTTTTCTCCCCCTAGTTCATCTTGTCAAAATACATCAGGATCCCCGAGCTCCGTCTTCCGTCACACACTTCGTGGCGTAGCGAGCCTCGTGCTAATGGGCCATTTTTTTTTATCGTATTTCATTTGGTATTATTTTCTAATATAAATGGAGTTTGTGAATGAGTTAGTACGGATTTCTCATATATACTTTTATACCCCTTTAAAACCCCTTGACAAAGTTCCAAAAACACACTACTGTTTATTTTTGTAGGACTTATTACCAACTCCCATAATAACAATTTTAAAAATGACGATTTTCTTATATAAACTTTCATCCTCGTTTTATCCCCAAATTAAGGTAATTTAAAAAAAAATATAACAGATCATTTTTGATGGTTATCAATAGTCTACATATCAATTTTCATACTTCTTAGTCCAGAAATGACGCAGTTTCATACACAGTTTCATCCCCCATTCTACTCATTTAGAAAGAAGCTTCCTAAAATTCTTTTTTAGATGACGTCATTAATTATTCTGGGTAATAAGACGGCTAATCACCAACTTTCACATTAACAACTTTAAAAGTGACCATTTTTCTATAGAAACTCTTATCTCCATTTTAGCTCCCTAAGGATTATAATTTTAAAGATGTTAAAACAAATCATTTTAAATCGTAATCAATAGCCTACATACCAATTTTTATACTCTCTAAATAATAATATAATGGCATACAAACTTTTACCCACCATTTTATTTCTTTAGAGGGAAAGTTTGCCTAAATCCTTTTTTGCTGGCGTCTTCTATATTTCTGGGTAATTAAAAGCCTATTCTCACCTTCTGTATGTACAGCTTCAAAAATAACATTTTTTCTATACAAATTTTCATCCCAATTTTAACCCTTTCCAGTAACCCCCACCACAGAATATAATTTCAAAAAGGTTTAAACATATAATTTTTAATCGTTTGCCTAATCATTTAATCATTAGCCTACATACCAATTTTTATACTTCCAAGTCCAGAAATTTCAATGTTCAATAAAAACTTTTACTTCCCATTCTACCACTTTAGGAGGAAATGTTTTTTAAATTCTTTTTTACCTGACGTCTCCTATTTTTCTGGACAATGAGAAGTCTAATTATTAACTTCTGTATTTAGAACTTTTAAAATTACAATTTTTCTATACAAACTTTAATCCCTATTTTAACCCCCATAGGAGATGAAATTCCAAAAATGTTAAAACAGATTTTTTTCTTTGTAGTTATTAGACTACATACCAATTTTCGTACTTTTTAGTCCAAAAATGACAAAAATCGGTATAAACTTCCACCCCTCCCCACCCTACCCCTTTAAAGGGAGAGTTTCGTAATATCATTTCTTAGCGCACGTCTTCTACTCCCTTGTGCCAAATTGCATCTTTATACGTTTAGTAGCTTTGTAATGTCCTATTATCTAAAACGATTTTGTTAACTTCTTATTCTTTAACCTAATTACTTAAAGGTAAAAAAGTATCACTTTTTGTCATCTTAATAAAAAGCAAAGGAATAATTTTATTTTTCTTATCAGAAAAAACAATCTTAAAACAAAGAAAACCTAAACGCTTGGCGGCTTAATAAGATCTTAAATTACGATGCCTTATTTTCTTAGTCTTCGTTGTTTCCTGTTAAGTCAACGCCAGCGGCTATCAACTTCTTAATTAGACGTTTTTGCAGTGGTTTAGATTTTCCTTTATATAACAAGCGAAAAATAAGTAAACTTAAGTAAAGTATTTGCAAAAATATAGACAATGCGAATAAAGAGTATTGACTTTATTTTTTTTTTTTTTGTAAAATATATGGCCGAGTGACGATCTCGTTGTTAAAGTTAACAATGGACTAAACAATGTGTAAAATTTAACAAGGAGTGAAATATGAAAAAATGTTTACAACGTTGCACATTTCATGGCAACTCGATGACATAAAATAATTTAGTTCGGGATTTTGCCTTTCAAAGCAATTAACCATAAAAAGTATTAAAAAATAATACCTTGCACAGAATATGAAAAAAGGAGATTGGGCACTCCAATAAAGCAATTTTATACATTTTCCTCAAAAACAAGCGGTATAATAGATAGCCTCAAATGACCAATACTACAGAACTTCTTTAAATTTGGCTTACTAATGTCTCATGCTTATTACATTTTCTTTATAAATTTAGGTAGGTACACCTATAGTAGGCAAAATATTTGCTTTATGTTCCTAGAAAATTGCTGCTTCAATTTAATAAATATTAGTAAAACTATTTATTTACAAGGATTTTATTACTCACTCCTGATTCCATTTATTCTTTTTAAAAACAAAACAATTAAAATATTTTTTTGAGCTTTTTTTCCAAAAATTAACCTCTTTACTAAGTTAATGGCGTGTCCAGAGCTATAACATGCCGTACTAAAAAAACCGTTAGAGACCCGATGTAGTACATGTCCGATTCGCCCCATTCGAAATCCAAGTAAAATGCACTTCAGGGTGTAAAACTTCATCCAAAAATTTTTGCATTGCAGTGAAGATGTTTTTGGTTCCAGAAACAGCGCATATTTATATAAGGTCTGTTTCTTATTCAGAAATATTTTACCATATTTTACACTTTTTCTACCTACGTCCTAAAACACACCTTCCATAAGAGCGCTTACCTCAAAAAAAAAATAATAATAATAATAAAATAGTAAACACTATTTTGGATAACAAACAGACCTATCATAATTTTTACATGCATGCTGGATGAGTTTACAATTAAACATTTATAGGGTTTGGATTAGATTAAGAGCGTTTTGAGTGAGTTTACAGTGTTCCCGTGATAAAAAGTGCCATGCATATGAATTGCTCTTTTTATTGTTAAGCACAACTTGCTCTGGAGCGCTGAAAAAATTTCGTCACTAGAAAGCTACTCAGATTATCCATTGCAACCTTCAAGCATACACTACTAGAGGCAGCCTTGCAGCTTGGTCGTGCAAACAATGTGCGTGAAAAAGAAAGAAAAATAAGAGAACAACATTTCTTTTACCCTCAACGCGGTGATTAGTAGGCGAAAAATCGTTTTCCTACGCGGACCAATTAGCACGCCAAGCAGGCAACATACTTTTCCACGCACACCAATCAGCACGTAAAGCGAGAGAGAAAAGGTATACTCTTATTTTGGGAGTATATTTCTCGCTCGGCATGCAGATTGGTCGGCGTGGTATATTCCATTCCCCGTCGACTACTTAGCACTTAAAGGGCAAAAAGGTTGTACTTCTATTCTTCTTTCTCTCTCACGCACATTGTTCGCATGACCAAGTTGCAAGGCTGCCTCTAGTAGTATATTCTCAAAGGTTGCGATGGATAATCTGAGTAGCTTTCAAGTGACGAAACTTTTTCCGCGCCTCAGAGCATGGTGTGATCCGAAAAGTTTAACAATAAAATGAGCAATTAATTTTCATGGCACTTTTTATCAACTTAGAATGTACTTAAACACAGGTACCAAAATATCTGAACGTTAAAGCAACATTTTATAATTTAGGCTCGAGTAAAAATCTCGACACTGTAGATTTTAGGAAGCTATAATGTTAGATCAATTTTTGTTACTATGTTTCTAATAAAAAGTATGGATGTCGTAAGTAGTCTTTATAATGAAAAAATGTTAAAGGAATTCTTGATAAAAATTAAAGTTCTGCTTATTTTGCTGAAAGTAAAAGCATAAGTTATATTAAAAAAGCTGTAGAATTGATCACTTAAGCTATCTATTGTACCGTTTGTTTTTAAAAAAGATATATAAAATAATTTTGTAATTTTTTTATATGTTTTATTGATTTTAAATGCAATATTTTAAACTAAATTATTTTTACAAATAAGTTACATTTCAGTTATGATTTGTTAAATTTAACCCATTGTTAAGTCCATTGCTAACCTTAACCATGAGATCGCCACTAGGCTGATATTATTTAAATTTAATCGGAAACTTAAGGTTTTTACTTTGTATAATTGAGCCAAAACCTAAAAAAAAGTGTGTGGCTATACCTATTTTTATAGTGTAAGTAAATCAAGTTTTAAAGCACTTTTAGGTTATACCGTATAGCACATATAATTTCGTAACCTAATTAAAAAAAAAAAAATATGGAAGGCACCTCGAAAGACAAGTTGTTTTTCTTTGAAAAATAGGTGTCTGTAAACTTTTATATATACAGGAAAAACTTAAATTTGGGATTTTTTCATAAATAACCCAAGCGCCAGAGCAAAAAAATATCGTCGGAAAAGAAAAAAAAATTCTCCTAAAGTTGATCTCTCTTTTAGGTTTGTTTATTCAGTATTTTTATAAATCAAATTACATTATAAGATTACTTTTATTCCTTGTATAGTCTGCTAGAGAAATAGAAGAAATAATGTCACATATTCTTAAACCTAATCACGTAAGTACCAAAAAATGAATCTCTCACATATTTTTTAATATTAAAACTACCACAACTACTTAAAAGCCTATATATATATATATATATATATATATATATATATATATATATATATATATATATATATATATATATATATATATATATATATATATATATATATATATATATATATATATATATAAATATATAATATATATATATATATATATATATATATATATATATATATATTATATATATATATATATATGGAAATATTATTGGGTCAATTATTATGCTCCTGACTTTATTTGTTTCGTCGTTTCGCAAAAAAGGCGTTAAAACCCCTAACTTCAAAACTGTTTCAATAACACTAAAATCTTGGACTTCCATTGTCTTTATTTTTAATGTTACACAACGTTTCGGTTAGTGATGTATCTCCAACCGTTTTCAAGTGATAACTAAGTGAACAGTTATTACTTGAAAACGGTTGGAGATACATCACTAACCGAAACGTTGTGTAACAATTAAGAAATAAAGACAATGGAAGTCCAAGATTTTAGTGTTATTGAAACCATTATATTGACTAACACTTTCAAAATTGTTGTTCTACGAAACTGTGACAGATGTTTCAATGAAACCCAAGCGACATGGAAGCTAATATTTAGTTTTTTTTTCATAATTTTTCAACCAATCTTAAGACAGGAAATAAAAATAAAAAAAATAGGGTGTTTTTTCAGGGTAGTTCTCGAGATACACCTACCAAAAAGCTTAAGTATTAGCACTAAGTAATTAACTATAACTTATATCAATTACATAAATGTGCGACGGGTGGAACATATTGAATAATAATAATAATGCATTTCTCTGGAGGTAGGCACATAATGTATTTTAGTCCATTCAAAACGCAGGTCCTGAGTATCCAATTTCGCTGCATGTAAAGACTACCTTCAGGGTACGTTTTTTTGGATAGCTGATTCCGAATTTCGGGGTCCCGCAGCTCGGAAATTCTGGCATAACCCCTAAAAATGCAAAAAAACCTTTTTTTTTTTTTTAACGAAAGTCTTATAAAAAACTTATGAAATTACTCTTTAAGCACCCAAAAAATAATCTCAGGGTACGTTTTTTGGTCGCTGATTCCAAATTTGGGGTTCCAAAACCTTTGAATCCCAGCGTCACTCCTAAAAGGGCAAAAACACACTTTTTATTTAATAATCTATTAAAAAATGTATATTATTATTTAATATAAAAGAAAGTACAACTAACAAAAATGCAAACAAAAAAATGTTTTGCTTTTTGCCTTAAGTTTTGGATAAATAGCCATTTTATGACCAAAAAAAATATTTTTCTTTCCTAAAGTAAAAAACTGCGCACAGTAATTAAACGTACCATCTCAATAAATATAAACTGCTCACCAGTAGAGGTTTGGATGTTTGCCTCGTCCAGAAAATCAAAAGTTTTCTCAATGTTCTCCGGTAAACTCGGCAGACTTTCCTTCAAGGCAGATTTTCTTAAAGTATTGTGTGAATAATCTTCGCAGGTTTTTCGGACAGGTCTTCGACAGCTTTACGTTTGCAGGCAGAATGAACAATTGGACGGTTTAAGTTCTGCACAACTGCAGGAATATTCTTGTATATGTTTTGTAACAGATATATTATTATTACCTTCACCTAAAGTTAGTAGGAATGATTTACACTTTCTATTTGTACAAATCCACCGCTTCTCACCACTTTTCAAAGGCTTTTGGAAACCATATTTATAATTATTTATTACTAATAACTGTTGTCCTCGTTCATTCACAATTATTTCCGGATTTATTGCGAAAATGCAACACAACTATGTATTTAAATACGTAACACACAAGAGACAGCAAAAATGCAAAATTGCTAATATGTAAATCAAACCCACCCTCCATATAAACCCTTCCAGGTAATTAGTGTTCTACCTGTTTGGGCTATTACCTGTTTATTAGGAACCAATATATCCACGACCTTTTTGGGCATGGAAACCAATTTACATATTAATGTTAAGGCCTTTAGAACCCCTCTTCAAATTGGGAACCAATTTACAAAACCCTTCTCGCACCCCTTTCGGGGGCTTAAAAAATATCCAATTAGAATTAGAATTACAACAATTAGTTAGAATGATTACTGTTGTATTATGGTGGTACTTTTTTGTGAGCAATTTTTTTGGTATAATAAAAAAAAATCGAAAGAAACATTTTAAACTCATTGTTTTACTTTTAATTCAAATTGGATTTTTTTAAGACCCTAAAAGGGGTGCGAGGGGTACTTATAATTCCTTAGGTGAAGGTAATATTTTTTTGGTAGGGAAATGGCTATTTATCCAAAATTTCAGGCAAAAAGCACAAAATTTTTTTGTTTGCATTTTTTTGTACGATATTTTAGGGATGATTGGGGATTGTTTCACCTTCAATGAATTACCCGAAAATTTAATTTAGGCACAAATTAATATAATGTCAAATAATGTCGATATTTATTAATTTCTCAGAATTTTTCATAAGATTATTCTAAAATAATCCATAAAAGGGTGTTTTTGCCCTTTTGAGGTGTTCCCAGGGTTCGAGGATTTCGGAACCACTAGATTCGAAATCAACGACCCAAAAAACCTTTCGCAAGAGTATTTTCTATGTGCCCAAAGAACATATTCATAAAACTTTAATAAAACACTCTCTAAAAAGGTGTTTTTTTGCATTTTTAGGGGTGGTGCCAGAATTTCCGAGCTGCAGAACTCCAAAATTCTTAATCAGCGATCCAAAAAACTTAACCTAAAGGCAGTCTTTACTTGCAGCGAAATTGGGCACCCAGAGTCCGCGTTTTGAATGAACCAAAATACACTATGTGCCTATATACAGAGAAATAAATTATTATTATTATTTAATATGTTCCACCTGTCGCACATTGATGTTATTAATATAAGTTATAGTTGAACACTTGGTGATAATAGGTAATTTTTTTGGTTGGTGTATCCCGAGAACTAGTGTGAAAAAAACCATCCCTAATTTTTTACATTTTGGTTTCTTGGCTTATGATTGGTTGAAGAATTATGAAAAAAATACTCGGTTTAAATAAATTTTGATATTTTATCAGCAAAATTTGATTTTACCCCATACAAAGATAAACTTTGCAACTTAAAGCCATACAATATTACTATTTCTAGTTATATTACAAATTTATAATACTTAATTTCTTACGGTCTTAACAGATATAATTTTATCTTATAAACCTAACAGTTTTTCAAAAAAGAAAAAAATTGGTCAACGCATACAAATTAGCAAGTCCCTTCAGACCGATTTAAACTAGTAGGAGCAAGTTATCTCGGCTATTGTCACTACTAGGTTTAGATTGTGTGCGTGCCAAGATTATTCCGTGTAAATTATAAAATTTACAGCGGTAGCACAAATAATAAAATTAATAAATGTTTTTCGCTACATGTTAAACAGTTAATTTATTATATAATAATTTAAAGGTTAAAGGTTATATCTTGAAGTTTGCTATTTTTTTTTCTTCTGAGGTATTTTATATACCTCTTTTTATGCACCTCCAAACAAGACTAACATATATTTATTTAAATCTGTTTAAAGTCATTGTAACTAATGATATAATTTGATATGTTTTTTTTGTGTACCTACATCTAAACAAAGCTAAAAAATATTTAGGATACGAATAAAAAAAGTGATTTAAATCTATTAAGTGTCGGTGTAACTAACGTTAAAAGTTAGTTTGATTACAAGTGGGATGCTAAATTTTGCCTGCAATAAAAAATGGGAGAGCAGTTTTTAAATATAATGCATATCTAAGGAACACTATCGCTAACAATAAGAAAAATAAATCACTTTAAACTTGACAGCATTTTAAATCATTTTTACATAACACTTCATTATAATTCTAACATGTACCTTCTGTACTTATGTAGGTACCAATTATAATTAATAAATAAAAAACGAATGTACTAGGCAGAACAAACACTGATTATAACAAAAAAAAATATATATATATATATTATTTGAGAAATACACTTTTATCACAACAGATAAATAAAAATAAAAATATTTAGTAATGTTTATACGTTATTTAGATCGTTTTTAGAGCTTCAATTAAAATATGAAACTTTTGAATTAAGAATTTATCTGCCTTATTTTATGTTTCTTGTGCAACTAAGGAAGATGTGTATTAATCATAAAAATTTAATAAAAATATGGGTAGGTATCCATATATTTACATTTAGTTTATAATTATATTTATCTAGTATCCACCCACCCGTCCGCCTTTTGGGATTTTATTTAAATATGTGAATACCCACTTACCTGACATATTTAATAGTATATCATTGATTACGGCCTTTATCACAAAAAAAATGTTACCTTTACACCTCTGTATCTACTAGGGTGTCCGCCTGCGAGAGATTGTAACTATTGGCATCAAATAAATACATTGCAATGGAGAAAATGCAATATCACTAATGAGGGTCAAATCTCGGCTCCATCTCTTGGACTATATGTATGTTGGTTGTTGTTTGTTTTGTCTCGTCTCTGCTTGAAACTTATACTAACCCTGCTACGCTCATTATATAATATCAAAGTTACTGTAATATCTGTATCTTGGCCATTTGTAATACTAGTTATCACATTCAGTTTGCTATTTGTAATCTGAGGATCAGCCGACGAAGCTAAATGATAAAGAAGCTTATGTCGAAATAGAACTGTATTATTTGATTTATGGTTTTAATTGGTTAATAACTAATTTTGTCTGAAAAGACCTTTAACAATATATAAGCATGGAATTAGTAAATCGTTAAATGATACCATTTAGCTAAAATTAACTCTTAACTACACAATTTTGGTTATGTTAAAAATGACAAAAAGGCTGGGGTCCGGGGTCCCTGTGATCGAAGGCTGCCGTATTTATGCTTTTTATTATTTTATTTTATAATAAAGCTTACTTTCTATTTATTATTTAAAATTATTTAGTAAACAGTTACTTTAAACATATAGGGTGGCGCTTTGTTTGACTGTATATAAAACTCATTAAAATAAACAACTTTTTTAAATAACTTTTTTCAAAATACTAAAGAATTAGGAACTTACATTTATTTACAGTTTCGAATAAGGTCCTGTCGTAAGTAAGTTGTCACCGCCTAAGAAGTCTTCGGGCTGTAGTGCTTGGACACATTGAATGTGATTTTCCCGCAATGTTGTCCACTTTTTTTTTGACTTAAACCGACCTGACTTGGGTCCAGAATGAGCCCGCAAGTGAAACTGTCGCGCGTACAATCTCGAAGTTACGTTTGCAGATTAAGGACCCTCTTCATAAATGAGGAACATAATATCTACGTATTCATTGTTTTTGGATTTTGCCATTTTCGCAATTTAACAATAATTAAAAATTAAACCTGATTGCATCTGTGCATAGTTAGAATTCCACAACAAACTTCGGGTACCTTGTAGACTCAGACCCAGACGTGATTGTGATTTTGTAACAGGTCTGTTGTGGCACGGTGCATTTTTTTAAAGTACCCTCCAGTGTCTTAAATGGGCTAGACATCTTAAAACTACCCAAACTACCTAATTTCTAGACCTTTTAAAGACCTTGGTCGGCTGCCATAAGGGCAAACCTAAATATAAACCATAAGTATAATTTAGGTGCACAAGTGGATAAAAATAATTTTTATACAAGTGGATATATACAAAATTGTAAAAATCAACATGTAGGTGATACTTTTCTTATATATTTTTTACAGTATTGCTTTTATTAAAAATATACATACTTAAAAAAATTTAAAATGTTTGCTTAAAGAAATCTTTTTAGCAAATATTGTATGGGATAAATTTTACGCTGCTTTTTACTAAGATATATTATTCATTTTAAAGCGATATATTAATTTATTTTTGGTTATATAAGATCTCTGAAAAACCACTAAGGTGTTTTATAAAGGAAATATAATTCTTGAATGAAGCTATCGGATTTCCAGAAAATTAACATAATTGGCCATAGTAAATAAAACAACCAATCGCTTAAGACTGCTTCCCACTAGCTAATGCAGATTTTAGAAATAAATTTTAGGAGGGCATTTTAGAAAATTTATAAAAATATTAATAAGATATATATATATATATATATATATATATATATATATATATATATATATATATATATATATATATATATATATATATATATATATATATATATATATATATATATATATAAAGGGTGTCCCAAAATTAACGCAAGATTTGGAATTAAATAGAAACACCGTTTTCAGTCTTTTGATAGTTATATTTTTATTGACTCATAAAGTATAGGATAGGGTTATGTATGGAATAACACATCGGGCAAATGGCCTCCACGGCTTTGCATGCACATGCGCACTCTTTTGTCGAAATTTTCCATGACCATTCTGCATAAATGTGGCTGAATTTCGTTGATGCAGCGTTGAATCTCCTCCTTTAATGCACGGGTGGTTGTGGGTTTGTTGACATGCTTTGATTTCAAATAACCCCATAAAAAGAAGTCTAATGGTGTTAAATCACACGATCTAGGGGCCAATTTTGATCACCGAAACGAGAGAGTACACGACCTGGAAATGTCTCATGCAGTAATTGAATTGTTTCACGGGATGTATGACATGTGGCACCGTCTTGTTGAAACCACATATTGGAGACATCAATATCATCCAATTTTGGCAGAAAGAACTGTGTAATCATGTCGCGATATCGAGCACCAGTAACAGTCCCTGCTTGACCAGCATCATTTTCAAAAAAATATGGCCCAATTATGCCTCCAGTCCAAAATCCACACCATACAGTCACGCGTTGTGGGTGCATTTGTTTTTCGACAATCACAGTGGTTCTCCGAACCCCAAATGCGGCAATTTTGGCGATTAACAAAGCCATCAAGATGAAAATGTGCTTCATCGCTTAGGATGATTTTGCTCGAAAAATCAGGGTCCATTTGTTGATGTTCAATAATCCATTCAACGAACTCTCTTCTCTGTACATGGTCATTAGGCTTCAATTGTTGTGTTAATTGAATTTTGTAAGCATGAAGACACAGATCTTTGGTGAGTATACGCTGTAGAGAGCTTCTTAAAATTTGCAATTCTTGTCCACGACGTCGAATTGAGGTTCCTGGATTGTCAGCAACACTCTCACGCACTGCTTCGATATTCACATTTGAACGGCTTGTTTTTTGGACGACCAGTGTGTTTGGCGTCTCCAACGGATCCAGTCTCCATGAATTTTTTCAATTAATCTCTTCACAGTTGACGAAGTTAAAACACTATTCCGACCATATTTTGTATGAAATTTTCGAACTACAGCCGCCAAGCTTTCACTATTTTTGAAATATTCTTTAATAATGAAGACACGTTGTTCTATCGTGTAACGCTCCATTTTTAATAACCCTATACTGTTAGCTGTAAAATTGCCTTTTTTCAGGGTTGCCAACACTTCACTGCACAAATGGCGGCAAATTCAAATCTTGCGTTAATTTTGTATTAATTTATATATATATATATATATATATATATATATATATATATATATATATATATATATATATATATATATACAGTGACTAGAAAGTATGCGACATATGGAAAAAAAATTATTATACCATTTAGAAAAAAATCTATTTCGCAGATCATCTTTGCATCACCTAAAACCTCAGAAACAATTGGACGATCCCGATGGTCATTTGTTATTTGGCAGTAAATTTGAATTTTGTTAGGTCGGTTGACCGAAAGTCCCCTTAGTTGTCAAAATATCGAAAAACTTTATAAAGATAAGTTGTTCAGAATTTAATTCTATAGCTATTTCTGAAATTTTGAGCCATTTGGGTAAAAACAAAAATTTGAAGATTTTTTTTCCATAAAAATATTTTTATTTGAAAAATTTTTCTTTACCATTTAAAAACAGGTTTTCCAGACCTAAACTAATGTTTTGGCATATTTTTTTACTTTAGTAAGTTAGTTCTTTTTTTGGAGAAAATTTTAAAAAAATGGTAATTTTCGGAAATCCGAGTTGTCGCATAGGCATTTTTTAAATACCGTAAGTCGGAAATTCAAATAATAATTTTTTATTTTTAGTTCTTTTAATTGTAACATTGAATTGTTTAAACGGTAAAAATAAATATTTGAAATTCCGAGTTACGGTATTTAAGAAATGCCTATGCGACCACTCGGGTTTCCGAAAAATACCATTTTTTTAAATTTTCTTCGGAAAAAACGACTAACTTACTAAAGTAAAAAAAAATGTGCCAAAACATAAGTTAATGTCTGGAAAACCTGATTTTAAATGGTAAAGAATTTTTTTTTAAACAAAAATATTTTCATGGAAAGAAAATGTCCAAATTTTTGTTTTTAGTCAAATGGCTCAAAATTTTACGCATAGGTATAAAATTAAATTCTGAACAACTTATCCTTATCAATTTTTTCGATATTTTGACAACTAAGGGACTATGGAAATTAACAAAAATAATATATATATATATATATATATATATATATATATATATATATATATATATATATATATATATATATATATATATATATATATATATATATATATATATATATATATATATTTATATATATATATATATATATTTATATATATATATATATATATATATATATATATATATATATATATATATATATATATATATATATATATATATATATATATATATATATAACTTTACATGTGAAATTTAACTTGAAAAAAATATTTTAAGATATAAGATGTTGTTGATCCAATGTTACCGACAAAAAAAACGTTATATAGACTTGATAATTTGTTTGATCAGATTATAATTCACATGCCTCCATTAGTTTCTTCAAATGTTATGCCAAACCATTAACCTAATTACTACAAACTAGGCTGAAAAATATACTGATTTTACAGTGTGATTATTAAAGTCCGCATTATATGGGACTTTTTTTTATTAATTGCTTTATTTGAAATTTAATTTAAGCATTAGTTTCTGCTTTAATCGAAATAACAAATAACCAAAGAAGTAGTAGTTACGTGATTTGCATTATCTGTCAAATTTTTTTATTTTTCCAAAGAATTCAAAATGCGAGTTTACTTTCAAAAATATTTATTAAAAAAAGGTTTAAGTAAAGATTTTTCCAAAAGAAATTTTTTACCCATGTGTACAATTTTAGGTGCATAAAAAAATTTAAATTGTTTGACAATTTTTTGTAAATTGCACATCGCTACTATAGTTGGATAATTTATGTAGCAAAAAAGATTTGGTTTGAACTGATGAGGCTGCCTTTGCTTTTATAATGTGCCGCTTCCCGCACGTGTCTGTAATAATAGGACATAAAAAGCAAAGGCGACCAACAATAAAAATTAAACCTTTTTGCTACTTTTTATGTTTTTAAAGGGCACCGAATTTTCATTTTAAAAATGATCCAACTATACATAAAACTTTTTTGTTTTAACAATGCATTATTTCGGATACATTTTCTTTAAAGAAGTGCCATACAAAATGTGTGTTTTTTTTTTCAATTCTTAATTGGGCTATTAAAATTTGCTCACATGTGATGCAAAAATTGTTTATTCATAAAATATTCATTTTTAAAAAGGTACTTTGTATCTAAAAGTATAACATTATAATCAAGACACAGTGTTACAGTGCTTACTGATGGTACATTAAGTGAAAAACTAATTTACTTTTAACTTTACGAAAATTTCTTTAGTTTAACGATTTAGTTTAAAACCCCTTTATAAAAATTTGTTATAAAGTTACGTGTTAGTGTATATATGGTTTATTATGTGGGTGCAGTTTCCAAAAATTTAATTAGCATTGTAAGTTACGATGGCGCATAAACAATTTAAGTTGGCCGAAAAACATAAAAAAATGTTAACTTTACAAGAAAAAAATAAAATTGTTTTAATTTATGGTGAAAACACTTGTTACCGTGTAGTAGCCAATATTTTAAGGAAATGCATTTGGGTCAAAATATGCAACAGTCTACTATGAGTAGGATTACGGCGAAATTTAAATCTACCGAATAAGTGAAAAATCTAAAAAACTTTACAATCCTATGAAATATAGCAAAGAAGTCCAAGTAAATGTATATCTAGATATTATGGAACATCAGGCAAGTAGTATAGAGATGTTTATGCTGACGTTCTTCAATATTTTTCGGTGGAATAATGATTGATTGTGGAGGAGCAGTTTCTTGTTATCTTTAGATTCAAGGTTTGTAAAATAAAGTTTTCCCAAACACTCTGTAAGTTTTTACTGGGTTAAGTTCACTAAGATCACTATGAAGTGTCTCTTCATAATAAACATTACTTTTTAATGCATTTTTTGCAAGATTTTTAAACAAATTTTAATTTAGTCAAAGAATTAAACATAATTTAAAAATTAAAAAGATCGTGTTTTCTGTACATTCTATTCCTTTAGATATAAAGAATCTTAGAATAAAATTTTAAAGGCTAAGAAAAATAAAAATTCTTAATTTTCAAAACACTAAAAAAATTAAAACTTACACGTCTGGTAAGAAAGCAAATCAATTTAGGCAAAAAGTGTTTTTAGAATGATGCTTTTAATCAAAAGTTTTTAATCTGGAACAAAGCAAGTCACTTTGCAACTTATAATCCAGAGGTATTTTCGGCCAATGGCCAAGTTATTAGGCTTTTCAAGTTCTATCCCTATCAACTTTCCTGAGACTGTCCAACACTTATGGAGCAGCTAAATTTCGCAGAAGCTACGAATAAACTAATTTTTGGAAGAGAAAGAGAGATAATTTTTTTTCTGTAAAATGATAAAGCACTATTCCAATTCCCCTGGGTGCTTTTTAGGCAAGTAGTCACCCTGCGGAACTACTCTTGATAAGAACCTCCACGCACCACACTGGCTTGTAATGGGGATTAAGTAGTCACGAAAATCAGTCTCTTTTTTACCTGTTGTAAATGTGCAGTGTATATTATGGCAACTGATTGGCGCACCGATCGACTTGAGGCTGGATATGGTAGCACAAGGAAGTAGCAAATTCTGTCTTAACGTCCAGAGAATCTATAGTTACAAGCTGATTTTTCGTCGTCTGTTCTACTAAATCGCCCTGAGCAATCTCAGAAGCCCCGAAAATGCATAATTTTGCGTTTATACGGAATTAGCCCTGCAAGTGACGAAGTTTGTTATTTTAGATTATATATACTTTTTACGGTAATAAAATATTTAAAATTTTAATATTTTTCAATCTTTAAATTACACCAGCAATTTTCAAGCGTTTTTAACGAATGGTTTCATTCGTAGTTAAAGTATTTATTAATATTTTGCCTTGCATCTATATTTAAATTATAGCTCGACTTGAGCCTTAAGCTGTACAAAAAAAGATCTTCTTTAGTTTCTCCAGAACAGGCGTTTCCCTTAATTTTGAGAACCGAAATTTGTTGGTAACATTATGTTGAATCGAAAGCTTCAAAAGCCTATGAAAATTTAGTCTTAAACTCCTTTTAGAAAAGCAGTTTAAACTAAAAATTTAGCTTTGTTTAAATGTTTTATGCTTATTTTATATTTTAAAACTAAATTTAAAAGAAAAATATTGTTAATTGCAATAATTTTAATTAATTTAGAACGATATTAACGCTATTTTTACATTTATCATAAAATAAATGATATATACGCAACGGTTTATCTGAGATTTTAATAGGATCTATAAATATGGTAATTAAAAGAGAAATAGTTTAAAATGTTATTGTTAGAAAAAAGTAAAACTTTTCGTATGCATTATATTTTTAATACGAATTACAAGAAAATATGTATAATTTAGTAATTTTAATTAAATTAAATCTAATTTTTCCTGGTAAAAACATTGTTTTTATAATATTTATTGCTAAAGTGGCAATAAAAGAAAAAGTGTAAGGTATATTTTGCACAAAAATAAATTTAATCCCTATAAACCAAAATTTCTAGATATTCTTAAGGAACGAGAATTTGACATACATTTGGGACTCTCCTTTTGGTACCAGGAAGAAAAGAAAGAAGAAGTATACTTTTTCTTTTAAGTTTTATTGACCGACGAGGTCACTTTCACTTTAAACGGCGTTGTTAGCTCTTAAAATTGTAAATGTATGGTTAAGGAAAATCCAAATTTTATAAGTAAATATAGAAACCAGTATTCCAGTAAAATAAATGTGTGGTTAGGTATTTTAAATGATCAAGTTTTTGGATCTTAGTTTTATTACAGGTAAGGGAGATCCCAGAAGTTTTAGACAGTATCCCCATTGAAATAAGGCAGAATTTGGGTTATATAAGATATATAGAAAAGTCAGTCTTATTTAAAAGTACGTCAAAGGAAATACAACAAATAAACACATTATGTGATATTTTATGTAAAGGCTGAAGCTCAGATTTCCTGTAGCAAAATAGCGGAGAAGTGAGTCTAGCAAAATCTGACGCGTAAGTATATTAACACGTACCTACAACGAATTTTATAATAAATATATATCCATACTACAATTTAAAAATTTTTGATTTTGTAAATAATAAGTAATCTATCGGGATATAAAAACTAAAGTAAGTTGTAAAGTTAGAAACCGGTATTTAAAATTATAATCTACAAATATTAAGTATGATATTGCCCGGTATAAGTTTTTTTTACCAAATTATATAAGCAAGCGTAAACAGTGTAAAAAACTAGGCAAAAATGTGACAAGGGATAC
Source organism: Listronotus oregonensis (assembly GCA_019359885.1). NCBI lineage: Eukaryota > Metazoa > Arthropoda > Insecta > Coleoptera > Curculionidae > Listronotus > Listronotus oregonensis. Next base: position 49,409 of record JAHBCN010000990.1, read on the forward strand.
TTTTAGATAATTTGGTAATATGTTATTACATAAAGTAATATAGTGTTATCAGAAATGATTTTGTTCTGGTATTCGGTAATTTAAAAATTGGTATATTCTGATTTAAGAGTGCATTTACGCTACACCTTAGGGGTAGGGCGAAAGGACGCAGAGACTGTGGGCGGAGACTAACAAACTCCCACTACCACAATTTTCGTATAGCCGCATTAAAATATTATATTTTATTTAGGTTCTTCCAAATTCGGTGTATCGATGCGATGTTGTTTCCGAATGCAAGCCTACAGCAGATAACGTTTGTCGGTAACTATTTTTCACTTAAATGACATAAATTATACACTATTTTAAAGGTATAGAAATAATCTATGCCTCTGCTAATTTTTGAAATATGAGTCAAGTTAAGAGAAAATAGTATCTAAACATAACCGATTTTAGGGTGACATTCACCCAAGGAAATATTAAAAACTAAATCGAAATTTAAAAAAATATTACAGCAGAAGCCTAGATTTAAGTGTTGGCTTTCATATAGTTTTTGAAAATTATCGATAACTTATACCGTTTTTGAGAAAAACAGTATGCCCCAAACCCCAAATTGGATTCAGTTTTCGCGGCGCGAATGGACTCTTAAGTAACCACCTAGTTTTATTTAAAATGTTTTTTAAAACATAAAGTTATTTGAAAATATTCTACTTATTATATTTTCTATCCTACCAGTATGATAAGCAACCTAAAAGAATCTTAAAAAGCTATTTTTTAAGGATTTGTATAGTTTTTATGACTATCTTTATACGGGTTTAAAAAGAAGCTAATTGTAAGAAATACGTCCTTAAGTAAGGGGACCTTGTTTCTTTCAAAGTAAAAACAAATTGTAATTAACAAAAGCCTTACTTTGAGCTCAAACCTAAGCCACAAATTACCGTAATTTATTAAAGTTCTTTGTGTTTCTCTAATACCATGTCTTTGAGAGCCTTTAAAGTATCTTGATCCTCTCTGTTTATAATCTTTTAACAACCAATTGAAATAAGAAGCTCAATTGGAGAGCAATTCATTTTAGAGCGTTATAAATTTAAATTTACTATAATGTCAAACGTTAATTCATTGATTAACGTTAAATATTTATAAAAAGGTTATAAGGCGTAAAACAGTAAAATAAACACAAGTTGTCGAATAATTTCTGCTATGTATTAATGAAACGCGATTTCTTGCCTTAACGCAAGCCTGTTTTCACAATTAGATAATTTTAAATAGGGCTGTACATTCAAATTAATTGTTCGTTTATATTTAATACATTTTAATGTACCCTTACGTTTACTAATGCTTTTTACACTAAACTTATTAAAAAAAAAGTTTTAATGTTGAACATAATTTAAGGTTTTTGTCTTTAGGACAGTTTACGAAGGTTTGCATAAATTTTAAGTACTAGGTACCGTAGATGCCGGGATTTTGGATGTTTAACTAATTTTTTTTCAGTTTTTATTGATGTCCGAGTACGGAAACATTTTACGGTACCTTTTAGGCAACACGATAGTGCCACTTAGGACGTTATATAGTAAAAATTTATTTTAATATAGCTTGTTACGTGTATTTGTAGTGCAGATGGTTTTATATCAAATATTTAGTTTTTGAGATAGACACAATTTATTTTGGGTAAAACGTCAATATTTATAATAATTTATCTTTATTTGTAGGCCATTGCCAAATTATAGGACACAAAAGTAAATTGTTTAAATTATGATAAAACTGTCAGAATATTGTTGCTCATAAAGTGTGTATTTTTTTTCTGGTTGTGTTTATATTTTTTTTGCATATTTTTTTAGCTTTTTAATTAAAATTTAAAAAAATATGATCATTAAGCGTGTTTTATACAAATGGTTCATAAATTTAAAACACATATTATATTTGGATTTTTGTTACCTTTTATATTGGATAACTAAAAGGTTTATAAAAGTAGGTCAATTAAAAAAAAAACACAAATGTGATATTTTACGTAAAAGCAGTAGCTCAGATAACCTGTAACAAAATAGCGGAAAGGATAATTGCAGCAAGATCCGACACTTAAAGAATTTTAAAAAATTACAAATAACAACCTAAGAAATTTTAAATAGTGCAAAGAGGAATAAAAGCGTCAAGTAAGACTTTGTTAAAAGTATTTACAACAAACTAATACCAATGTTTTTTTAGTCGACGCGTCATCTGATATTTCTTAATGGCTTAAGACATTTTTAAGGTAAAACCTTGGCGTGAATAATTAATAATTACTATTTTATACCACTGATCGTTGTTATTACCATTGTTTTAGTTTTAACCCTAAAAAATGCTTTACAAATGCTTGTTAAATTTTTTAAGTTATTATAAATAGGTTTAGTAAGCATTATTTAAACTATTTTAAAAGGTTTTAAAGTAAAATAGTGCTTTTAGGTAAAAATTTACCGAAAAAAGACAGGTTTTTGGTTAATCTTGAGAAAATATTTTAATACGTAAACGACAATTATTTCCCTCGCTATATTTTTTACCTTAGTATTTTTGTTTCATCCCTACCATAGGCAACATGCCCTTTTAATAATATGCGCTATCTAAACAACCTTACATTAAATAGATGGTATATAAGAAGGAATTATTAATAATGATAAGTATTTTTCTTAATTTTTATTGCTAATAAATATCGATTTTTTTTTTACATTAAATCCTTGATTTGTCACCTACATAAATCTAAATTGACTTGTAAAGTCACTATTATAACCTTTTTTTAGTTTTACATATTTATTAAAGCTAATACCTATTTTTTGACATTAATAAAAAAGTAGTGATCCACACAGACAATCTCATAAATAGTGATATACCTTTTTACCAAAAATAGGATAAAATACTAATTTTTAAAATTTTTTATTAAAGAAACTTCAAACAAGTTTTTTTTTTTTTTTGAAAATATGCTTGAACCTGTAGATTTTTTAGTCGCGCATTTTTATGTAAAGGAAACATTTACACAGTATATCTAAAATTTAAAATATGATATGGTTAACTTTTTTTTAAAATGGAAATCAAGTTTCTTTAGGAGTATTTTTTAAGCGCAAACCAAATTTTACATGACTGTTCAATTTTAAATTTTTGTTCGGTTTGTTTTGCAATATATTAAATAACAAAGTTTCACCTAAAAATAAATCATATTTGATTTACATTAATTATGTTTCTTTAGAACATGTTAAAACTTATGGCAAAGGATTTTCGATGCTCGCAAATAGATCCCGCAAAACCAAATATCGGCATTTCACAAAAAAAAAAAAACTTTTAATGATACACCGTGTATATTTAAAAGTCACATTAATAATGTAAAATGTCATAGCGAATAGAAAAGGTCCTATGACATTTTTTGATATCGGCAACCTAAACGTTCGTAACAGAATGACAGCTATCTGATTTATTTTTTAGGTAAAAATTTTAAATGGGCTGTTATGTATAACTTGGTACGCGCTTTATAAATACTTTTAGAAAACTTTGATTCCCATTTGGTAACGTCGTATCTTAAACTTGGGACACACTATATAAATATTTTTTCGTCAAAAAGAACGCGATTAAAAGTTCCTATTGACGCATGTAAGCATTTTTTTCACAAAATAATTTGGTTTTGATTTTTTCATTTTTTCAGAGACAGGCACTATACAGGGTGTAAAAAGTATGATGCTCATGATTGTAATGGGTGATAGTGGAGCACAAAACAAGTCAAAAAAGCCCAAAACATATGGGTCAAAAGTTAATTGTTTTCGAAATATGGCCTTTTAAAGTTTAAAAAAGTTGGCAACAGCGCGCTCGTTTCATCGCAGCAAGTCGTAACGTCGAACGTTTTTTGCGAGGTTTTGCATATTTACACTTTTTTTACATACAAATAATAAAAATTACTTTTGCAATTTATTGAGATATTTAATTTAAAATAAAATTTAAGTAAAAACAATAAATAATTATTGTTTAGTCTTTATTCGTAATTGAAAAATAGTTGTACTTACTAAAGGAATATGCTAACTATCCATTTTAAGAACACAAATTATTATGTTGTAAAATAACACTTTTTTATTTTGCTTAAAGGATAAGATTTCTTGGTTGCACACATTCCGTTTTAAATAATGTTTAGTACAACTACGGTTGTCGTAAATTTAAAACATGTAGACATATATTTCGGATTTAAAAACAAACAGAAATATCGCAGCAAAATGTACAACTGACTTTACTTTACGTACAAGGCTTCTAGGTAACTCTGTTGTCAAATGTTTTTTAAGTTTTTAATGAGGGAAAAAATTATTATTATTATTTTTATTTGCAGATTAAAACATTTAAAACTTAGTTTTTTATACCAAATAAATTTACTGATAAGCGATTTAGACCGAAAGTGTCCAATTGTTAATATTTTCAGTAATAATTGCTTTTAAAGTTCTAACTTAAACATCGTTTAGACAAAAATCTGTCAAGTTTTGACACATATGTCATATATACTTTTTGACTTCTTTTGAGCTTCACTATCGCCCATTTATATCGTAAACATCATACCTTTTACAACCTGTATATTATTGTTTACCTACATAAAGACAATTTAAAAACCGGGACGGTGGTAATGTAAGAAAACCTTTGATTACAAAACCGTAAATTTTTAGATCTAACTCTGGTTCAAATAGGTTAGATTAAGTTCTAAATTTCAAAAGATTTTTTATTTTTTTATTTCTCTTGCATTAAGCAGCTGCAGTTATAAGTTATCCGATACTATGATGGGGTTTGCGGCTTTAAATACGATTACAGGTTTGTAGGGTAATTGCGATATCTCTAACCAGGCAATTTTGGCTCCGATAACAGTATTAGATATGTTCCTTGTAATTTAAGGCTTTGGATTTCTGCGGAAACAGTTTACGAAGCCATGTACCAGAGGAGACGCTCGAATATGGGGCTGAGTAATTTAATTTATGGTTTTACGTATTTGACAATTATCTTTTCTTTGGTAAGTTGTGCGAAAAATTTTAAAAAATATTAAAGATATAGTTAAACATCTTATGGGTTAGTTGTATATAGTTAGTTGGCCGGCGCTAACTTTTTTATTATAAAAAATACAAGTTAGGTTAAATTAGCTATGTTGTGTACATTTTTATGCTGATTACAATGATGATAATAAAAAAACATAAAATCAGATCTAAAAATTATTCACAAAACTTTACTTTTTTTAAATGCAACAGCCTGTATTTGTTATGTCCATTTGACAAAATATGAAATTTTCTATACAATTAGCAATTTACATTTTTTCCCTAAAATGAGAAATAGCATAGTTATTTTAATTTTTCCCAAAAAATAAAACGTATTACAGCTAAATATATTGTGTCCACTTATCAGACCCCAATTTCCATTTAATGTATACTAACAAAAAACAAAATAACCAACAAAAACTAAATCCAGTCAAATCGATTTTATTATTGAACTATTCTAGGCATAGTACAGGAATAACGACTAAATGGTTCTACATACTTTAAAAATGCATCTAATGCATTTCATAAGCATCAAACAAAATCTAATTAAAAGGTTTAAGACCATTAATAACAAAACAAATAAACAAAAAAAGTAAAAAGCACCTTGTAACCCAAGGGACATAGAAAATCTTAATCAAAACTATAAAAACTTTAAATTTATCTGACTACTTAATTAACTTGTAGTTTCCTCTACACATAAAATGGGACAGCATAGGAACTTATGTATAAATAATATTTAATAAATAACAAATTCTTATGTCGTATGATAACAATTCGAGGCTTTAAGTCCTATTGTAGTAAAAAGAAAAAAAAAAACAGAATAACAAAAATTTAATAAACTTTGTGTCGTTTGCAGTGGGCAAACAAAACAATATATTTACATAAAATTTATATAGATAGATTTACAATAAGTGGTTTTTGTAGGTATGTCTAATAAATAAATTAGCTAGCATATCAGCAACTACAAGAAGTGCTGTAACCTTACTTCTTTCTGTTTTGGCTTTTGTTATTTTTTAACAATATTTTATATATATATATATATATATATATATATATATATATATATATATATATATATATATATATATATATATATATATATATATATATATATATATATATATATATATATATATATATATATATATATATATATATATATATATATATATATATATATATATATATATATATATATATATATATATATATATATATATATATATATATATATATATATATATATGAAATAAAAACTACTAATACTGACGCTTTTTTAGGTATACTTATTTTTTTTTGTAAATTTACCTATTTTTCAGAGACTTTAAAAACTAGTAAATGGGGGTCTTGTCGTTAGTATTCGGATGTGTAACTAATTTAACGAAAAATTAATTTAAAATTATCCAAAGCTATTTTCTTTTCAATTATCCCAAATGAACCAAGTGTGTAAAGATACATTTTGAAAGCATATTTCCCTTTTTCAGTGGATCAATGAACTGAAAAATTGGATGCAAAAAATAACGAGCTTGGTATAAAAATTTTTGGGGTGAAAGGCTGGCATTGATTCCGTATAGTGATGATATATGACACTATTGACATGTCCTTTTTACTACATCCAAAATAAAAAAGGCTTTGGTAATGCAAGATGCGTCAATCATGCCAATAAAATAGTAAAATAAAGTTGCCTGTTTTTAAATATAACTTAACAGTAAAAGAATACACATTAAAATGAAATTATTTTATTAAATTTAAAATTATGGATCTGGCACTTTTAACACACATGGACGTAAGAGGAGGTTGAATTTTGAAAGTAAACACCTTGTCTCGTGGAAAGGAGACAGTTTTCTACATATGTTTATTTGAACTGTTTTTATAAAGATAGTTAAGGATTCATCGCCTTAATTATCTAAGATTACTTTAGACACCATGTTTAATATGATGTGTGTGTGTGTGTGTGTGTGTGTGTGTGTGTGTGTGTATGTGTGCCAACATATATTTTTTAATTTTCGAAGAACCAGTTATAGTCGGAAAAGTAATTTATAAAATAAGACGATTTTTGTTCTTGGTGAAATTTTGATTGCTTGCTTCATTAACGGGTAGCATTTTGTTTTTTGTATAAGGAGTGAGACAGCGTGGGTCAAGAACTAATTCCCGCACCAGATTTGGTCAGGGTATGTGATACAGCCGCACTAACAAAACAATATTTCACTTTATTAATACACTTAAACTAAATATATTAAACGATATTAAATTACATTTTTTAACAAAAAAAAAACTTTGCAGCAAGGTCTTGTATATACTAACATGGGATAACATATTTTTTTAAATTAAATTAAAGCAATATTAGCGTGCTTTGGGACGTACCCTTGGTAATTGTATAATTAATAAATAAAGATTTTGTTGTTAATAAAAAAAATCAAATACATAATATGCCTGGTTATAACTTACTGGGAAATATTAAATTATACTAATTTATGAAAGAATGATTATCAGTTCTTCAAAAAATTGTCATGATAAACAATATAAATATATCAGGGCACCTGATTTATTTCTGCTATTTTAAAATACTTGCTTATAGACTATTTTCATCCTTTAACTTTATTAAGCCTCTTTGAACATATAATTTTTGATGTTTTACCACAACTCATTAATAGTATTTTACTATTAATGGGTTGTGGTTGGCTTTACATTTTAAATAACACAAGTTATAACTTTAAATGTGAAACACGTTTTGAGTGGGTCAAACGTGTCAGTAACCTTCTAGCAAAACTTTTATAAGACAAATTAAAATCGCGGTTCTCCAACTGCCAATAAATTTTCCTTTTTGCCTAATAATTTGCAGAATGAATAGAAGGACGGGCTATATATTTTTGACTGTCAAAACGTTTTTCCACCATAAATAATCCAGATAAGTAGTGAAGCGTGCAAAATGGTGCTAATGCAGAAATACTTGGTTCTCTTGCCATGTAAATATACGAACAGTGGCGCATTAAATATTGTTTCATGTTTGACATTCTACGAGAAGTGTGTAGCAACTATACATTGAGAAGATTTTGTGCCATTTTATAGATTAGTTAGTTTTATATTTCTTTATATTAACTACGTCACTTAAAAATAATCTTTTAAGTTAGGAATAGCGTTTGGAAGTTATCGGCTAAAATCGGAAGTCAAGGATGATTAGAATTAAAAATTTGTTTATTATTATAAAGCTAAGGTATACCAATCGACTGGTAAATACAGTTTTTAAATTAACTGTCAAATGTCTAATGGCTCCAATTAGAAACCACGTAACACAATGAAATGTGAGGTTATGTGAATGATACAAAAAATGATGAGCAATGCTTAATAAACTCAGTTAAATGGTATAATAAAAGTTTTACTTGGAACGACAAGCCCAGCTCCTTGACTAACCGGCCATTGAGATCATCACTTAATTTTCGACAAACGTTAAATTGATGTAACATCTAAATTAATAAGATGTGCGACGATTATTGTTTTTCTTAAACTGTGTTAGATAAATATTTTATTAAATATTGTTAGGTATAGATTAGAATCAAATATAGTAAACGTATTTATATTAGAATTACATATTACATTTAACTTGGTAAAATTATTATTATACAGGCTTATTAAAAAAGGTTACAATATTTCCTATTTATTGGTCTATTAAACAAGTTTCTCCTGCTTTTATTGTAATTTTTTAAAATGCATTTAGTGTACCCTACGACAGAAATTTTAAAAAAATACTTAATTGTTTTTAAACATTTATTTTGCTAATAAAATAAAATTACACTTACCATAAATATGTTACACTATTATAGAACTATTTCTACTAACTATACTAAACCTAAAATTCTAATGATGTTACAGCAGTTTAAGAAAAAATACATATTTTTTAAATACTTTTTTATATCCTAAGTTTCCAGCGTCTAAAACAGATATCCAATTTGGTTTCACTTTCATCTTTAAAAGTTACAGCCATTTAGCATTGAATACCGTTACATGTGTTAACTTTCAAGCAATCTTATCAATATAGGTAAACATTTTTCCCGTTACTAACACAAGTTTATGTTTAACACTTATGAGTATCTTTAGAAAATCTTTAGCAAACCCTAGTAGTGTTTAAAGCGGCACACAAACATTAAATCTTCCAGTGGTTGAGTCAACCATACCGCAAGTTAAATCAATACTTCAAACAGCATTTTTATATGTATTTATTTTTTTACTATAGTAAGAAATATATCCTTTTATGATTGCTCCTATTTCAGGATATTTAATCTAAATAATAACTTTTTCATCAGTTTAAAGACGAATTTATTTAAAGAATAACCGAGAAAATATTTACAAGTTTTGCGTGTTTGAAGCTGCTGTATTAGCTCTCTTTAAAAGTCTTCCTTTTAGACAAATATGGCTCGCCCAAGGTAGGGTGCATATATCGGTTTGTTGTACTGGTAACTCTTTTTAAAATTATCAATATTTTTAAAAGAGTTAAAGTACGTATGACTATGTCTATCAATTTTTGTAATAAAGTTTTCAAAGTTTAGGGGGTCTGTCACGTTTAAAATACTTATTTTAGGAATTTTTCACAATTTTGACTATTGATTCAAAAATTTTTTATTTTCTGCTGTTAGGCTCTTTGTAGTTTTTAACAATTGTTTAAAATGAATAATTTATTTGATGTATTTAACAACCATAACACGTTGGCTTTTGCAGTAATTTGTGATATAATGACACACACGGTCCAAATATTTATCTATATATATTTCCTTAAAGCAACGTTGAAAACACATGCATAAATTTTAACTGATGTTTCCGATAGTTTTTTCCTTCGTTTGACGTCCAAAAACCTTAAATATGACGTAATGAGGTTAATTAACCCTCTCATCATAATCCGCGCCCCTAAAATCCTGCTAGCACCTAACTGCTTCTGGCGTTCTCGTGTTAATTAAAAACGGTTGTATTTAAAAAAATGTATAGGTTTAGTACATATTCTTATCAGTTTTATACCCTGATTTTACGTTACCTCCTGTACAGCATTTTTTTTTAATTTCATACCCAGTTTGCAGGACTTTTTTTTATATGTTTACATAAACTCTCATCTCGTCCAAGTAACATCAATTTTCCAAGTCACGTGGTGGCCATAGGGTATTAATTATTATATGGGTCAATTTTCGATTTCAGTTAAGGATTCTCGAGCACTAGCCGATGAAAAAAAACAGTGTTTACCCAGATTGTTTAAGGACCTTAAGCTACCTATCCCAAACTTTACAGCTCAATTCTAAGTCACTTGGTTCCTAAGATGATAGTTAACATCTGCACATGTATCCTGATGATGATAAGAGTTTACAATAAAAAAGGTTAAATACACTCTATCTTTCTTCGAAATGCACACTAATAACTACCGGCCTTTTTGGCGTGTAATTTTTATTGTTCTTTGACCTTGAAATCGTTAACGAAACAAGAAATAATCCTGTTGTAGGGTACAATAATTGCAATAAAAAAATACAATTAAAGCAGAAGCACTGAATTGTTAACAATACTTTAATTAAACCATTTAATAACAAAGAATATTAATTTTTTATTATCATTTTTTTTATTAACCCTGTATGCAATGGAAATTTTAACAAGTTAAATGTAACATGTTATTCTACTATATAATTCTACTAGAAACACAAAAAAAATGTTTAATTGTAAATATATTTGCTATATTTATTCTAATCTATACCTAACACTGTTTAATAAAAATATATCTAACATTGTTTAATAAAAATCACAATTTATTTTTGCACGTGATATTAATCCAGTTGTTGCATCATTTTAACATTTGTCGGCATCTAATTGGCGATCTTAGTGTTTACACTAAAATGAAATAACATTGATTATGTTAGCTTAATTTAAGGCATGCGCGGTTAAATAAAAATGGCCCAGCCCACCTGCGTTAAATTTACCGCATAGTAGGATAACGCAAAATGCGTCATCCTACTCTTATAATTTGTAAACAAATATAAAATTTAAACTTAAAAAATAGGGTAAAAGTTAGGCAGCTTATACAGGGTTCCCCATAATAGACTACCCATTTTAATTGCTCAGTAAAATTGTTAAAACTTAATTAAACTAACATTTTATTCCACCTAATTACAATTCACTCTTTGGGATTTAATATAACATACTTTCAAAATTACGTTTTTTAAGTAAGTGCCATTAACTTCACTGCACTTTTCAAGATTTGACAAGAAATGATTCATAACACGATGAAGGAAAACCTGATCTATTCACCGGACCTCTTTATGAATTCGGACTTTAAGATCTTGGTATGTTTTCTGAACGAGTTGCAAAAACCTTTAACTTTAAAAACCCCACAGAAAAAAGTCTGGTGCAGTTAAGTCCGTGTACCTTAAAAGACAATTTAAATCCCCCAAAAGTGAAATGAGTCTGCCATTAAATACTTTTCGCAGAACTCTTTTAGAGTTTTTAGCAGTATGTACTGTCGCTTTATCTTCTTCTATTAAGTTACTTTTTATGTTTTTACGCAAAAAAACTCGTTGTTAAACTAAATGATACATGAGAATTAACAGGTGCCTATTCGAATAAAAATATGTTGATTCGAATCCCTAAGGCCAAAGAAGATAATATAAAAGAAAACGTACTGACTTATCTTATACAGAATTTATTTCAATATTAAAATAGGTAGTCTATTATGGAGAACCCTGTATAGTCATTTTAATATTATTACCGGTGACTGTGAATCCTTGTAGTGACTGGTAAAACGCCACTGTGTTTTGCTATAATGTTTTAGCTACATGGACATAAATTCATCGATTTTATATGCCATTAGGCTTAGGCAGCCTGGTGACAGATATAAAAGTAAATGGGGTGCACGCTAACCTGCTAAACACCCAAATCACTGCTGTCATCCCGCGAAATGGATTAGCGGCAAGTCGAGTGTTAAGTAACGCTTATATGCATTATCAATTTCCTACTTTTAATGGTGCCTACCTATTCGTATTCACATTATTTACTTTAAAATAAATTAATAAATATTGAGCAACATTCAACTTTTTATTATTATGTGTTTAATAATTAATGTGTTAAACAAATGTACTATTTAAAATGATTAACATACAAAGAAAAACTAATAACTTTGACTTACAACAATTTTCATCAAGAAATCTAAAATCGCTTAAATTAAAAAATTGTAGGCTAAAATTGACAACTGCACCGACAATGTAAAATTAAAGGCTTTTTAAAAACAATTGTAGCTGTTTATTTATTTAGCAACAGAAATACAGAAATACATAAAATTTTGAAATTTAAAAAAATCTGCCAAATATTAAAAAAATTATTTATTTTTTTTTCCTTAAAAGTTTTTTTTTATGACACAGTTTTTAAACTAAATATCTTATAACAAAAATTTAAATAGTGCGGTTTTCAATAGTACTTTGGATAAATAAAGAAATAAGCTAGATTACTATTTAATATTCGTTATTATAAATGTAACCTTTTGTGGTAAATAAATTTAATAAATATTAAAAAAACAGTGCAATATTAACCTTTTAGCGTTCCGTAAATTCCATTTAAATTTGTTAAATTAATTTATTTTTTGTTTGTCACGTCTCTATAGCTTTTTATTTACTTAAAAGTAAACGTTTAAAAAATATCGATTTCATTACCCTTAAAGTGCAAAAATTGTTTTATTATTATTTGCCTTTAATTTTTTTTAGATTTTTATTTTTAATCTTTTTTTGGGCCTACAGAGCATGAGAATTAGATTTTATTTTACATTATTTTTACTTTTTTCACGCATTGCCGTTATTAAAGTAATAGGGAAAGCTCCTTCTAAATAATTTAAATGCCTTTTTGTATTGTACCCATATTGTAACATATGTGTTTAAGCCTACGTGCCTAAATATTTTTTGCTGAAATACCTATTACATAACTTTTATTTTTTAAATAAAAATTATGCAATAAATGGTTTTAAACCTATAAATATATCGCAATTAACCCTTTAGCTGAATAGCCTACATTTAAGTTACAGAGTGTCTCAGAGTATGTGGGCAAAAATACTATGACAAGTTCTCATTAACTTTTTTTCCTACGAGCCTTTCCTACATAGATACAGGTACATAGAGGACAACCCTGAAAATCGTTTTTTTTTTAATTAACATTTAAAATACCAGGCGTAATTTAATATTTTTTTTAATATGATGGTTACTAGATAAGTCTTCTTAAATTGAACCCATTAAATCATATTTGGCCTATTTAGTTTGCCAAAGACGGACTAGCTCTGACACAATAATAGCAATTTTTTAACATCCTGTATGATAAATGCTCAACAATATTACTTTTGGATAGCTTTAACCTTAAACTAAACAAAGATATTTTGATTTAAACAAAAACGATTTCCAGGGGCGTCCGATATGTACCTGTGTCTCCGTAGGGGAGGGTCATAGGAAAAAAAGTTTATGGGAACTTGTCATAATATTTTTAGGTTTTCTAGTAGATTCCTAGAGAGTGCCCACATATACTGGGACACTCTGTATAACACAAATTTTAACAATAAAGATAGTAGTTATTTTTTAGTACTTTACTTTTAATTATCTTAATCATATAATAAAATTTATTAAAGGTTTTTTTTTATTATTGTAAGTTCATTGCTAGAATCTTAAACCATACGTAAATGTCTTTCATTTATAAACAAAACCCTAAAGTCTGTTAACTTTTTTGCAAAATAGTACCTTACTAATAAAATAAAATTTATATATAAGTAAGTGTTTTTTCTCTCTCTTAGGTCATTACTTCAAAGTTTTAGAAAAACGTATTTTTTTGTTGCAGATTATGGTGTGTGCGTAAGATCCGGTGACAGTTATTTTAGTGAGCCAATAGACCGCCGAAACTTAAAGGGTTTTTTGGAAATGAAACAGTTCAAAAATGCAAAGTGTGTCAACTGTTTACATAGACTAGTTTTGAACAAAGGCTAGCTGCGAACTACCGCCATGGGACTAGAAAAATGGCCACTGGTTCTGACCGTTCTGATATCAAATATTTTGGGTCGCTACGCTGTTGCACAAGGTAAGTTTCTATTTGTGATCATAAAATTTGACAAAAAAACTGTCAAGCAACAAATAAAATTACATTTTTCTTTGAGTTTGTTCGATAAAATTTTTAATCTCTTGCAAATAAATATTTTTTAAATTTATATTTTTTTAAGCAGGATTTGTATATGCTACTTAATTGCTTATTAATATTTAGATAATAAATATTTTTACCTTGAAAAAAAACCGTACAAAAGGTTTATTAAATAGGAACATAACTAATTTTTTTGTCATTGCTACGTGGTTTAAAAAAACATTACAGTGTAAAAATTTCATATTTACTTTAAGGCAACTTATGGGTAATAAAAGGGTAAATTTGGACGTTTTTACTACCTTAATGCGTTACTGTTTAAAAACAAAGAGAAATATGTTTGTTTTTTAAATTTATGTTTTTTTATATAAAGGATGTCCCAGAATATGTGGTCAATCTCTCGAAATCTAATAGAAAACCTAAAAATATCATGACAAGTTCCTATAAACTTTTTTCCTACGACCCTCACTTTCGGAAATACAGGTACATAACGGACACTCCTGGATTTTTTTTTAATAACTTTTAAAATACTAGGCATAAATTATTAATTTTTTAATATAAGGGTTACTAGATAAGTCCTCTTAAAATGAACCCATTAAATCATATTTGGTTTATTTAGTTTGCAGGGACGGACTAGCTCTGACTCAATAATAGCAATTTTTTAACACCCTCGATGATAAGAGCTCAACAATAATATTTTTGAATATCTTTAACCTTAAACTAAAAAAGGGTATTTTTGATTGACATCGGTAAAATCAACTGTTTACGAGAAATAAAATATTATGGTTCGTATTTTTTTTTACATTATACGGGGTGTTTTGTAATTGAACATCAATATTTAGGCAGTCAATTGTTGGGTCCATTTTAAGAAGAAAACTTTATATGAACATAAGTCCCAAACGTCTTAACTTGTGAGATACAGGGTGGTAAAATTTTCAAAAATAAATCATTTATTATTAATATCTGTAATACCACTTTGGATATTTTAACAAAATTTCTTTTTAGTGTCCCATTTTTTAATTTTACCAGTGGCGTTCGTACCGAATTTGACCTGATTATTTCATCAGACGTTGATGGTACGCCACTGATTTCTCTTAAAATAAAAAATATTTTTGAATTTCATAATCATTTCCAAACAAAGTTAATTATTAGACTTTTTTCAATTCGATGAACGGTTTTCGCTAAAAAAAAAAAAATAAAACCGTATCTCTGTATGATCATAACAATATCGGTAAACAGTATCACAATGCAGAGAATTATCTAGATTTAATTTTTCTAGGTGAGAACTGTACGTCAAACTAAAAAAATCAAGAGATCAAATCTGCTCATAAATTTTTTGGTTAGACCCACGGTTTTCACCTAGATGTTTGTCTGCATGGTGATATTCTTTACCGATATTGTTATGTATGATCATGCAGAAAAACGGTTTTTATTTCTTGAAGCGAAAACCATGCATTGGATTAAAAAAAAATGAAGTGACTTACTTGGCTTAAAAATGATTAAGGATTTCAAAAATAATTTTAATTTTAAGAGAAATCAGTGGCGTACCATCTATGTCTGCCAAAATAGTCAGGTCAAATTCCGTACGAACGCCACTGATGGAAATAAAAAAATAATGTAGGACACTAAAAAATTCCTCTATTATATAATCTAATATCCAAAGTGGTATTACAGATATTAATAATAAATTATTTACTTTTAAAAATTTTATCACCCTGTATCTCAAACGTTAAGACGTTTAGGACATACAATCATATAAAGCTTTTTTCTTTAAATGGACCCAAAAATTTCCTCTAAATATTGACGTTTAATTAAAAAACATCCTGTATAATGTAAAAAATTTACCAATCATAATATTTTTTTCTCGAAAACAGTTGATTTCACCGATGTCAATCAAGAATACCTTTTATTTAGTTTTTTTAAACTAAAGAAGTCAAATATTATTTAATTGGTCATTTTAAAAAGAATTAACTAGTTACCATTATATTAAGAAAATATTAATTTTCGCGTAGTATTTTAAAAGTTAATAAAAAAGCATTTTGCAGGAGCGTCCGTTATATACTGTATCCCTGTAGGGGAGTGTCGTAGAAAAAAAAATATGTCAACTTGTAATAATATTTTTAGGTTTTCTATTAGATTCCGACAGATTGCCCACAAATTCTGGGACATCCTGTATAAACTAATACCACTTGATTTTTGGGCTTAAGTTTTATTTAGCATCTTATTTAAATAAAAGGTTAAATAAAATTTAATTTTGGACTGTTTACAGGCGTAATCTATAAATTAAACCCAAGTTAATTTTGCAACTTAACGATTTACAACGAAAAAAAAATTAAGATATTATGCAAAACATAAATCACTCGGTAGTTATAAAGATGATACAAATCTAAAAACATATGGCGTTAGTGCAAACACTACTTTTATTTAATACAGTAGAGTTATAAATTTAAATTTAGACATATTTAAATTATTTTTATTCTATATAAATTAAATATTTTTTAATTATGTTTATTTTCTTTAACGGTAATTGGTTTTATTTTAAAAATTAACAAATATATTTATACTCTAAAAACCATAATTCTATTGTGCAATTAATTTCACGGCTCTAAGCGTAAAGCGTTATAATAAATACACACTTCAAGTTATGTATAAACTTAATTATGGTTTTAATATTTCATATAATTAAACCAAAATGTGCATGTATTAAAGCTTTTAATTAATAATTAATTTTATTTCCCCCTATAACAATTTTTATTCTGCCAAATTAAATAAATGTTTTATGATTTTAACTATTGCACTATTTACTATTAATTAAATAATAAAAAATAACGATAAACCCTAATTTATTTTACAAAAGTGTTAAATTACTTACACCTTTATTGGGCCAATCACTTTGACATATATCGCGGTATTTTGTTAAACATCTTAGGCTTTGAGCTTTAGCTATCTAGTACTTAGGATTTACAAAAGCTTTTGTGGTATGTTTTAAATATATTTCAAGCATTTTTTTTAATAAAAAAACTAAAAATATGTAGTGGTTATGAAGGTAATAACTGTTTAACATAAAAAGTTTTACCGTAATAATTAAAGATTTGGTATTTGCAGAAAAAGGGTGTTTTCGACCCTAGATAATGAGGATACTGGAAAAAGTTGTCCGATAGTTTTTACTAGTATAATTGAAGGTTAATAATAATTTAAAAAATAAATTTGTTATATAAAATTGTATTTATGATCATTTAGAAAAGTTATTCTATGGTTTTAATTATGTTTGCAAATTAGGCTGACACTTGGATCTTGGGTTTTCAACTGTTTAGT
This sequence comes from Listronotus oregonensis, assembly GCA_019359885.1. Taxonomy (NCBI): domain Eukaryota; kingdom Metazoa; phylum Arthropoda; class Insecta; order Coleoptera; family Curculionidae; genus Listronotus; species Listronotus oregonensis. The sequence continues at coordinate 66,841 of JAHBCN010000990.1, forward strand.
TAAAAGTTAAAATTGTTAGATTCTTAATATTTCAGAAAAAATGACCTAATTCTAAAATATGCTTGGCAGAATATAAATATTTCTTTTTTAATAAATAAGAAGATTTTTTCTAGCTGATCTATGTATAAACTATTGCATTCAATGAAACCTTATCGTTAAACTCCCTATTCATTACGTGTTTTTGTCTTATTTTTGGCGTTAAAAAATAACCGGGACTGTGATGATCTAAAAGCTACTTTTCTATTGTTTTCTGGTAAAATATGTACTATTTAATCTAATCAGAAATGTGATTAAACATATTATAGGTTGGTATAATGGGATGCTATTTCGTCTTGTTCATGTATATGATTTGTGGTTAATAGCTCTATATTTTTCTTTTTTAATAATTAAAAAAAATGTGGTATCTGTGCTAAATCTATTATTATTTGCATTAATTCAGATGCTATTTAACTATATTTAAAGGTTTTATTTTCTAAGGGATTAAAAAATAATCTATAAATCATAAATCTGTATGTTGAAAGTTAATGTGAGTTGGGATGTGTAAAGAAGTGTCAGTAAATTTAGGTTTTTTGTAGAAAAAAAAACGACAAAAAATTATTGTATTATTGATCCTTTTTTTAATTAAAACTTTTTTTAAAGTAGAGTTTTGTACGCTAAATAATTAGGTATTGACAAGTAAGCTTTATTACCTTTATTATATTTTTAATCTTTTTATGTTATATTTACACTGCTGCAGCTTTAATTATTACCTATTTTTGTATAAAAACTATTAGTTTAACTAAAGTTTAAATTTGTGTTTTATTTTGTTAATTTAAAAAAATTAAAAACTGTTTCGATTTTATCTATAATAACCTAGGATTTTAGTGTATTTCAATAATTATAGTTATCACAGTAAAAGGTTTTTTCTTAAATTTATTAAGTATACAGAGTCCTAAGATTTTTTATATCTATATAGAAAGACCTCGATGAAAATTTCCCTATTAAAATTATTGGGTTTTTATGTTTTTTTTTTAAATATGTTAAATTTATTCTTTGTTTATAAATATTTTGTTTTGTACCTTTAAAATCGCAAGGTGCGATTTTTTTTTGGCAAACACAATACTTCCCTTATAGCAAGGGAAAGCAACGTTTATGTGCAAGCGATTTTTTAAGTTTTACTTAGAAAACATATTTTTTATTTAAATTATCATATATTATGTTTATCCATTTAAACGCAAACAGACCATTAGTTTTATTTTAATAATGGATACTCGTACAATTTAAAATTTCTTGAATAAAACCAGAGAGACAGAAGTTTTAAAAAATCAGATGTCGTAATTAAAAATGAATTTATGTTCTTATATTACGTACACCACATTCGGTATAACAAACCGCGATTTTTATGAAGCAAATATTATTAAAATATATAACCATTGAAAAGTTAATGCCGTCTTTTTAATTTTAATTTTTGTAAATGTAGATTAAAACCGTAAAAAGTCGTTAAGAGACCCACTTTAAAATTAATTTTCGTTAGCAGGAAGGGCTTAGGTGCTACTTGGGTTTTGTCGTTATATAAATAAAAGTCAGTTAACCTCCAACATACCTATAACACCATAATTCTGTTATGCTGATAGTCAGGATAACACAGGCCAACAATTAATTTTCGCGGGTACGCAGGAAGGGGCTTAGGTGCTACTAGGGTTTTTGGGGTCGCTTATTACGATAAGAGAGTCGGTTAACCTCCAACTTGTCAGGTTCAAGGTCATTTAAAGGTTAAGTGAAGAAAAAAACAATCGGAAAAATTTGAAAAAACTTATGCATATGTTTTCAAGGTCGCTGAATCGGAATCCAGCGTTTATTTACATTTATTCTAGAGGTCATCCAAGCTTATTTTAAATTGTTTTTGGAGTAAAAATGTTAAGTACGATTAAAAAAATCTAAATAAAAAATTGTTTTCGAGGTCGGCGAATCGAGTCCTAAGGTCTGTTAACCTCCATAAGGTCAGGTTCAAATTCATTTGAAGGTCATGAGAAAAATTTGAAAAAATTAATGCATATAAATAAATTGAAAGTGTAAATCAACGCTGGATACGGATTCAGCAACCTCGAAAACATATGCATTAATTTTTCCCATTTTTTCGATGATCTTTGCATTACTAAGCCTTCCAGTGACCTTAAATCTGACGTGATGGAGGTTTACCGACACGCTCATTATAATCAGCGAACCCAAAATCCCTAGTAGCACCTAACTGCTTCCGGGGTTTCCGCGTAGATCAAATGATGACCTATGTAATAAATTTTTTTGAATTTTTCATTTACATTTAACAATTTTACGTATTACGATGTTTACATTATTTAAAGGTAATAAAGTAAATACATTTTTAAAGGTAAAACTTATTATAAAGAAACGTATTGCCTTGCTTGACATAAAGAAGTAGTAAATTCAAGGAAAATCAGAAGAAGAAAATGTATCCAATTTTATTACCTATGTTTATAAAGAAAATACATATAATTGTAAGATTTTTTTAATGTATTATTTTATGTTCCAAAATTTTAATTTAAAGTAAACAACTCAAAATGGTTTAAAAACAAATGTCTACGAGGGTGCTCTGTTTCGTCTCTGTAACATGTTATGACTAAAATATCTGTAAATAGTTAAAAAAATATAAGGAGCTATGAAAAATATACACTTTTTGCCAAAAAAGTTTAAGATAAAAGAGCTTAATAGATTAAAGTACAATTTCAAGAATATTATTTTTGAACAAAATTATACAAACAAGCAGATATTATAATTTTTTTGGTCTTATTTGGATACATGCTTAAAAATAACAGTAAAGGCGAACTAAAACGGCAGCACTTTTTCCTGTTAATCATGAAATTAATTGAACAAAAAATCTATTAACCAATATTGTAAAAGTTAAAAAAAAAATTAAACAAAATGTATGGTTTATTACAGTTAATAACCCCTATATATCCAAAAAACTGTGGATCTGTTTGAAATGAGAGGTCGTTAAATTAATAAACTTATCATTTTGTTCGCTTTAACAATGAAATATGTGGTGCCCCAGTAAGTCCTTTGTCCTACAAAGTCAAATTAGTGAAAATTATTAATTTTCAGTTAAAGTTAGGTAATTGGTAAAGTGTTTGCTGTGTCAAAATCAGTTTTGTTATGATACCAATGACACTATATGTACACTTGTACACATTTATCGTGTATAAATTTGCATATGGCAAAATCCTTTTAATTTTATAATTTTATTTAATAAATAAATGTAGCATCCTTATGCAGGTACTACAGTCTGTAATCAGAGGTAGGAATGAATTGAATCCAGGATATAATTAAATATAATAATATAATTTTAAAATAGTCGGTAATCGAATCGATTCCTTATATTTTTAATTTGGGACAAATGACAAAATCCACCATTTTGAATTTCCAAATTTTCACCCAGGATTCTTAATTTCCAAATTTTGACAGAGGCAGCTCCCCTAAAATTCTTATATAGTGAATTTGAAGCAAATTGGTTTATAAGTGCCAAATACCGCAATTTTAAATCTTTCATTTTAAATTTCCAAATATTTTCCTAATATTCTTAATCAGCATCTCACTGATTTTCGAAAATTAGGATAAATAATTTTAAAACATCTGTCTATTAAGATCTTGAAGTAAGGAAACACAACCAACATGTGATTTCTAAACAAAATATGTTGTTTTTAGGCCCGGAAAGACAAAATTTAATTAAAATATTTTCTTTCGTAACCATAGAGTGTGGTATTCAAAAATAGGCATACATTTTACTTGCATTTATGTTAAAAGTTCTGATTGCTCGATCTTCATAATTTTTGTTATTCTTAAGATAGCCTAGAGGGACTTTTAAATGGGGCATCTAGTTATTTTTATTCAGGGTGTCATCCGAAAATGAATTCAAAATTTTAATACATATTTATATTCCGTAAGCAGAGAAATTACTGATAAAACTGTAAAATTACAACAAGATATTTTAAGTCGCTTGAGGTTATTTTAAAAATCACTTTTAAAAACCTTATAGTCCAGTAAATAAAGGAACAAAGCTGTGAATAAATCCGTACAGTTTTCCCTTGTGGCGGAACTTCGGGGATGCTTTCGAGCGAAAAAAAGTTTATCAACATTAACAGGTGGAAAGGGCTGAAAATGATCGATATTTTTTAAGTAACGGGACCCAAAAGTCCCCTCATTTCACGTGCCGCTTTACCGCTAGTATGCCGCTATCTTCATGGATTCACTTATAAGCGGGTGGACGATTGTTCAATTAGTCGGGCAATAATGTCTATTTTTTAATTATTCAAAGTTCATTTGGAATGGAATAAACCTGTACGTATTATTGCATAAGAGTTTGGGTCCATTCTAATTATTGTAGAATATTAAAAAAAGCGGTCAAATTTTTTTTTCACAAAATTTTTAGAGTATCTTATTAATTTATTGATATTTTTTGAAAAAATGGTTTGTTATTACCATTTCTTTTTTATAATGAGAGTTTAGCAAGTGTTTAATGATCCCAGAAAATTTCTTTCACCATATTTCTTGCGTTTTGATAAAAAATTGTTTTGCCCATCTGCATTTTTTAGACGTTTCCGGAGTTTTATCCAGTGTGGAATGTTATGGATTCTTCGACGACCGTTTTTGCACAAAATATTGGTGTTGCGAAAATAATGATAGAAAACATTATTGTAGATTTAAAGGTGAACTACACTTTTTGTCTGAACAAAAATTCTCTAATTCGCATATTTTGGCAGATATTCGCGAGAAACTCATTTTTTGGAATTTGGGGGCCATTTTTAGCGGGTTCCCACGTCGGAATCGTGATAATCTTTTTCTCACTCGAAAGCATCCGTGAAGACCTAAGAATTGCACATAAATGAATACTGTACCGATTTATTTACAGCTTTGGGTACTTTCAGGTCTTCAGTTACTGGACTATTATGAAAATCTAGTCACAAGTTTTGAAGTACAGTTCGAAAAAATGTTCTATTCAAGGGTAAATTCACGTTGATCTTAGAAAAAACATATTTAAATTTGAAAAATATTTACTAAAAACTAGTTTGGTCAAGAGTTAAAACACTTTAAAATGAGGCTAAAATTGTACATCGCGGCTCTGGCTCCGTGCTAAAATCTTTGACGCTTGATTAATCATCCGGATTATATAGTATCATTCGTATTGTAGTTACCATTTGTAAGTATGAAAACTTAAGATAATACGGATTCGTGATCGGATAAGTAGAAATGATTTCCTGGATTTGAGTCCTTTTTTCCTCAACAAAGGAATCGTAATTCGTATTGGTGATTCGATTCCTTTACGAGGATTCGAATCCCTGAATTGATCCTTTTTTTGAAGGATCCGTTACAGCTCTGAGTCTGTTAAGGTGGCCGTTTCGCCATGTTAAATCTCCATAAGAACATTACTGTATTTTAGACTACGGTACTCTAAAACTTGGCAAAAGAAATAAAGGATCACCTTATATTTACATAAATAAGACATGTATCTTTCTCGTAAAGAGACATAATCAAAAAAAAACTAAGTTTTAATGCTTTAAAAACAAGGTTGAAAATCACTTAAGAATTGAGTTGGATTTTTCGGTAGTTAAAATTAAATATTTTCGGTATAAGGCATTTATTTCGCATTATAACTCTTTACTGTAATTTATAGACATGCCTTTTTTCATATTCGTGGCTCTTTTTATTGTAAATTTTAATTGTTTATCCCATATTCGATGTATTTAGAACGGAGCGGATTAAAGGATAGATTAATTCAAATAACGTACACTTCAAAGAAGGACAGAAGACTGCGTGTTACTAGGTGAGAGTAAAACAAAGCGACTTATAAGGAATCTGCCCGAAAACAACTTTTCTGAACTTCAGGTATTTTCAAGTAGATGGCGCAGTTAAATAAAACGTCGGTAAAACGTCGGGGTCGGTAGACAGGCCCGTACTAGTAAGATTTGTCGCTTAATTTAATTTGCGTCATTATTTGTTATTTAACACTTTCAAACAAATACCTTTTAAAGGCAGCCTTGCTGGTCGCCCGTGCGAACAAGTGTGCGAAAGAGAAACAAGATTAGCAGTATAACATCTCTCTCGCTCCACGTGCCTGATTGTCGGCAGGAAGGGTTACATACCCCAATATCACCATGCATAGAAATATCTATATTTAATTTTCTAGGTGAAAAGTGCGTAGGACTAAAAAATATAAGCAGATTTAAACTCTTGACTTTTTTAGTCCAACGTACGGTTTTCACCTAGAAAAAATTAAATCTAGGTATTCTCTAGATATTCTTATTGAAACCGATATTATTATTGAAAAAAAAAACGATTTCCAGCGGCGTCCGTTATGTACCCGTATCTTCGTAGGGGAGGATCGTAGGAGAAAATTTATGGGAACTTGTAAATTTAATGTTCGGCCGACGGTCAGCGCGAACTTGGCTATATAAATAAAAATATATGCCATACGCGAATAGCAGTCTATTAGCTTTGCAGTGAAGTTAATCATGCAATTTTATTGACGTAGCTACGTTCGACTGAGCGCTGACCCAAGCACTAAAAGAAAAAACCATGGGTAAATCCCATACTTACTCAGTGTATTTCCATTATTTATTATCTTCACTCAGTGTTCAAATTTATTGCTTAACGGTGAGACATATTGTTTCGACCTTCGAGTGTATACCTACAGCACCCTTAAGTAGTATTCCCTTGGCAGTGCGAACAAACGTGCGAGAGAGGAAGAAGAATCACCTTTTTCTCTCTCGCTCCAACATGCTATTGGTTGAAACCTCCTCATCAGCTTATCATCACGTTGAAGGGAGAGAGATAGGTTATAGTGTGATTTTTCTTCCTCTATCGTAGTGAGGCACGTCAAGGCTGCCTCTAGTAGGTATATGATTGAGGGTTTCTTCACAACTTTTATAAACTTTAATTGGCTATATTTGTTAACGGTTTTTAGTCAATGGCATCAGCTATTATAAGTACGTGTAATTAATGTTCATTACACGAAGCAAATTTCTTAGTTCAAAAATATAAAAAATTCGGATTACTCAGTTAATAAGGTTAATTCTGTTTAAAGCGTAGTTTTACATAATTTCATATAACTCGGTTATTTCAATATTTAAGTCTGCTTCATGTCCTCTACCTAAATCTAAACGTTTTTGACATATTTAAGTTTTGCACATAAATTTTTGCTATGAGAAAGCCGTTATTTAATCTGAGTTTGATTTATTGTTAAAAAGAACCTACTTTAATAATTTTTAAAAAATATTTTAATAACTTATTATATGTTTTTAAAAAACAAGATTGAAAATAAAATTAAAAACCAGCTAGAAAACATTTTTTTTTTGTAAAGCCCCAATTTTTTTAATCCTATCTTATTTAGCATTAAAATAAGGGCAAGTTTGTATAACGATGCCTATTCCGAAAATGTTTAGTTTTTGGTAAATTATTACATAGTTTAATATTTTTATATGGCGATTGCTGATTTGATGTTTAGTTATACTCCTATTTGGTTAAAATATTTTACTCTTAGTTGGATTATGACGGTGACATTTATATAGGAATTGTTTTTTAACGCCATTATAGTGAGCTCCGAGTATTATGGAGTCGCCATGAAAAATATTAAAGTGGCAATATATCAAATCCAAAAATTTTCGTAATGGACCACCTTACACAAACTTGCAAATATAAGATAAAATATAGATAAAATTATAAAATTCGGGGGTTTCCCTTAAGAACAAAGATTTTTGGCAATTTTTTAAATTTCATTTTTAATCTTATTTCTTGAACACCCTTTGTAATAAGTTATGAGAATACTGTAAAATCTCCTTGATGTAAACATCAGTTTAGATGTAAAAACTTAAATATGTCAAAAACGCTTAGATTTAGGTATAGCATATGATAATGAAATTTTCCTAAAATCTTGTGTAGGAATCTAAAGATAAAATAATATATACTAGTTGACACCTACTTTTGGTATAATCGGAAGTGTCAGCAGCTTGAAAATATTTTAGCCGAGTTGTCGCTATCGACGTTAGTAATCCTTTAAATTTTTAAAGCTTGCCTGTCAATTGCTGCAGTTCGTTGTGGGACACCCACAAAAGTATTTACTTTTAAGTTTTATTTTTGATATAACCAATTACAAAATGTGTCATCTTCTAAAGCGAACTGAAGCTAGTCTTAAAGAGGGTTGTTTTCTTTTTGTGGATTATGTTTGCTCATAAAACCCTCAGTTTGGATTTTAACTCTCGATAATAATGGTGGTATCTTGAAACAGTGCAACTTATTTGGGTATGTGGATATCCTGAATTATCTTAACTCTTTTTTTTTCATAGTCATTTCAGCACATAAACCTCCTGGCCTTTTAACAGATTCTGTACTTGGTTGTAAATCTTAAAATATCAAAGATGAATAATATTAATATTGACCTATGTCCAGGGTTTTCTGTTAATTTTATATAGTTTACTAGCTTTTCGCCCGCGTGGATTAAACGATTTTGGCTTTTCTTGTTATTTGCCCGTCTCATAAAAAAAAAATATATTCGATACATGGAAGAATATTCTTAGCCTAGCCTTTTAACCAAATTTTATCGTGACGGGTCAAGGATAAAAAATGAATGAGTGATCATGATTTTATTTTATTTTTTTTTTCAAATTAAACCCCTATAATTTTTTAATGATTATGACAGATATTATCTCTAATGACTAGATGCATTTGTTTAATAAAATAAAAAAATAAATAAAAAAATTGTAACTGTATTGTATTAAATTGTTATATTTTCCTTTAATACGCACTTTATTCCGCTTTGGTTTATAGAATAACATATTATTTAAATATTAAGTTTTATAGATTATATAAAACAAATTTAGACTAATAACTACTCAAAAACATCACACACATCTACATGTTTTTAAAGTGTACTCAAGGGCGGATTGGGAAAATTTTATGGGGGGCGGCCTTAGGCAGGTTAACCAGGGTTTTGGGGGTATTCATATTGAAATACGCCCCAATGTTGAGGGGTCCGGGTGTCCTCCCTCCAGGTTAGCCACCTGTCTGGCTCCACTTGTAAATTACAAATTACAGTAGGCCTACGTATTATAGCAACCACATTATTTTTTACAAATAACTATTGCCTAACCTAATACAATAGGCAATATAAAAAGTTGTCGATTAATAAGTTACTAATTAACATAACAACAGTTATGTTCTTCCATTTTTAACTCGTTTGTTTTTTTTTCCCTTTTTTTTTAGATGACGGGGGGGGGGAGCAATCGCCCTATTCGCCCCTCTCTGAATCCGTCTTTGAGTCTACTGATAAGCTTTAAATACACAAAAATACTTACCAACACCTACCAATAGTGGTACAGCTGTGAGGTGGCAAACAAGATTTTACTCAACAACCACAGACATTATATATCCGGTAAACATTTTTGGAATCAAATCAAAACTAATTAAGCAAGCCTTATGTCATTTTTAACATCTAAAAGAAAAGAAAATAATAAGTAAATAATATCTTTTGCATAAATATAATTAAATAGGTGAAATAGCAATGGTAGAGATTGAACGCTGTAAGAACAACACCGATACGTCACGGTCTCATAGGGCAAACCCGTATAAAACCGTGACGTATAGGTGTTGTTCTAACAGCATTCGATCTCTACTTGATACATTTTTATGGCATGAAAAAGTATTTGTAAAAAATTTTGGTAATGAAATAAAAAATTAATAATTGTAATAGGATCTATAGAGAGAATTATGTCATTTATTCATCATATATCCTATTCACCATGATAACTTTACGTAATGCTAGTGTATTAACTTATCCTTAAAGATTTGTGTCGATTTTTTTTATGAAATATAAATAAATATAGGTAAATATATAGAAATTTAACCAGTCAAGTAAAAACCTTTCAACAGAAAAAAGATATGTACTGGGGCTTTAACAATTATTGCATAATTTTGTGCTAAAATGAATTGAAATATCTCTTTGTCAAACCTTAGTATTTTTAAATCAATTATTGGCCAGTTTCAGGGTGGTTTAAGGTCAAACCATAAACTTTAATTATGTTTGTGCTGCTGTTGCAGTTCCCGTTCGCAAGTTAGACTTGGGCGGCAGTGAAACGGCAACGACAATGAAATGTCAAGTTTAAAAATTGGCAGTTACTTTAGAAATTTATATCCGCGATGAAATATAATTTTAAAAAAATAATGCGAATTAAATTTGTACTTACCTTTTGTCATCTTTGGGTATAAAATACCCTAACCAGGCCTAAACTCTTTGAGTCATTTTAGTTTTGTATTTCCTTATAACCACTTTTACATCGTCTTTTAATGTCTTTACAGTTCATAAGAATACAAAACGTAACAACAAAATGCACCAATTACATTCCATAAATATTTACACCTTTAACTAAACAAAGCATATTTGAAATATAAACAAAACTGTCGTTATTCGGAATGGCCATTTGAAATCCAGAACACCAACTGATTTGTTATCCTATATTCTAATAGGTACATTCGAATCTCAAAAGCCAGGTAATGCATACTCTTTGTCATTCCATAATGTAAACAAAGACAAATAGATGCGACGAGCATCACAAGGTAAAAAAAAGGACAAAAGATAATCGCTCTTCTCGTCTCGGGCAATAGCCAAATATTTATAGTGGGACATTCTCCAGTAAAAAAAAAGATGTACATTTTAAAACTGCCTTGTGTACGCCATATTAAAATAATTATTTTTGTTGTGAGACTAAGTTATTTGGGTATAACAACTACATTTTTTTTTCGTTTTACAAGTATTTTATAAAAAATAATAGGCTTGACGTTTTGGAGATAAATGTATCTATCTCCGTTAATAAAAGCAAATAAAAATTTCGTTGCTTAAAACTAATTTAACAATATTTTAAAACAGTCAAAAATACCTAAAAATACTAAAAAAGTTAATTTTAAGGAGCGTTTTGTGCTCGACCGACAGTCAGTACTAACAGCGTAGGTCTACCAATGAAAATGTGTACCTTTGATCAACTACAGCGCAGAATTCTTAAAGTGCGTTTAAATTAGTGCGAACACGAGCGAACGAACGAATTCGTTCGCTTACGCTCGCCCAATTTAAATGGCGAACCGAAGAAGACCGAACGAATTCGTTCGTGTTCTCGCATGTTCCGACGCTTGTCGGTAAATCCGCGAATCATCAAAGAAAATTCGTGCTCAATGTAAACGGTGTCTAGTTAGTAGCGAGCGAATTCGCTCTTAGCAAACGAAATTTATGGGCTGCGTTAATATAATAAAATTGTATGTTTGCAGGTAAATAAATAAGTAGATTTTAATACTTATTGGTATTTATAAGTCGTTTAATATAGACCAATACAGAATGGAGTGGACAAACTAGAACACCCTTCAATTAATCGAATTATATAGAAGCAAACCGTGCTTATGGGATCCAAAATCAAATTTGTACAAAATAACCAACAAGAAAATTGATGCGTGGACTGACATTTCTTCAGAATTAAATTGCGATGTGGATGAAAATAAATTCGCTTCTTGCATCATTCAGGCGAGAACGCCAAAAATCTGTCACAGACATTCTACAAAAGTTTGTTTTTGGCCCAAGTTATTGCTTGTTATATCCATTAACAAAGCTTTGCTCCCTGTATGGTTTATTCTCTTTAACAAATTAAAACACCATTTTCTTTTATTTTTTTACGTTTTTGCGAAAGGCCCGCTATAACTACAAAACTGGCAGCGCTAATTATAACGTCGTCATCTGTTTCCGACGACATGATGAGTTTCCACGGATCGTTTGCGAACGAGGGAGCACGAACGAATTCATTCGTTCGTTCGTTCGCTCGTGTTCGCACTAATTTAAGCGCTCCTATAGCAGTCTATTACCTCTACATTGTAGTTGATCATACATTTTCATTTATTCGTCCGATGTCAGCGCTAACCGTCGCCATCGGTCGCCTTATTAGTTTTGATAAAAGTACCCTTTTTGCTACGAATTCCCGCAGAAACATTCATAATACTTAAACTACAAGGCGGGTTAAACAAAGGGATATCCTTTTTTGCTTTTTATACCTATGATACCTATTTGTTTTTCCATTTCATTGAATTTCTAAACTTTCATTTTCTGGCGATTTTTAAATTTTTACTATGTACTTGCTCTACCACACTATTTTTTATGCTAAAAGTCGGTGGTACTTTAACAAAATAGGGCGGTAAAATATTTTTGTCAATTTAACTATATCGCAACATTTTAGTTACATGAGTGAACAAACCTTCAAATTTTTTTAATAATTTTTAAATTTCGCATACTATTATTTTTAAATTTTACCAATAAAATCCAAAAGTGGCTAATTTGTTTTATAATACAGTCAAAATTCTTATTATGGCGAAGTTTAATTTAAAATTGTAAAATATTGAAGAATGACCCTTAAATTTTATTAAATTGTTTCAGCTTTTGGGCGAAATAAGTCTCTGTACTTCAGAACATATTGGCATTTATTTTTAGTTGAAATTGTTGACATTTTTTCGGTTATACTTTTCTACGCACCGGGGCAGCACTTGGTGGAACACAAAATTGTAAAATATTAGTATCTAAAATGCCTGCGCCAGCGCATCCAGACGGCCACCTTAAAACAAATAATTGCATAATGAAACATTAGAAGTAAAATATAAAAATTTTGAATAAATTGGGTTGTTTTTGTTCTCTAGTATGCGTATTTAAAAAAAATATAATACTACGTTTGCCAAACATCGCTGTTATTTTTTTTGTCAAAAACAGGATACCGGTACACATTAATAATTCTGGTGTTGTAAAACAATCTCGTTTTTTCTTGTAGTTTGTTATTGCTTTATTTCTTTTAGATTAGTGTTGTAAATGTTATAGAGACTAAAATTTTAGTAACCTAGTTTATTTAAATCTTTTGCGAATAAATTTAGCTGCTTTGTCGTTCCAGTGACATTTACAAGTATGTCATCTATATACCTATATCAGTAGACAGTCCCTTTTAAAACTCTTAAAAATCAATTAAATTAAAAACAAACGATATATTCCGAACCATTAATAAGAGATATAGAACTTAAAATTGTCAAACCATTTAAATACATAAATTACACAGCCCCACAAAAAAAAAGTTCTGTACATTGGGCAAGACCACTATATCCACTTTCGAGGTCGCTGAATCCGAATCCGGGGTCAGTTTGACCCCATCAGGTCGTCGTTAAGGTCATTTCAAAGTCAAATTTACAAAAATACACTTGAGTGAGAATAATTGATATACCCTTATGTTTTCGAGGTGGCTGAATTCAAATCTGAGGTCTGTTTATCCCTACAGGGTCAAGGTCAAAGTCGTTTCAGGGTCAATTTAAAAAAAATACTTAGGTGAGAACAAATGTTCAAAAACATACAGATATCTGTATGTTTTTGAGCTTACGGAATTCAAATCTGGGGCCTGTTCGACCATACAGGGTCAAGGTCAAGGTCAATTCAAGGTCAAATTTAAAAAACAATTGAAGGTAAAAGCAAATGTAACATCTGTATGTTTTCAAGGACGCTGAATTCAAATCCAAGGTATGTTGACCCTACCAAGTATGAATTAAGCCTTAAATGATACTTAAGCTTTTTTTGTTAATCGTTTTTTATGGTATCTGACATTTTTTATTTTGAAACGATCTTAGAATAGGTAGTTAAAAATTTGAATACCCGCACTTTAGGGTCCTAATCCGTCCGCAGGTAAGTCCACCGTCCTGGGGGTGATAACTCTCATACCTTCCCAGGTCTAAGTATGAGAGCTTTTTGACTTTGATGGCGACAATGCCAACTCGTCGTTAGACACACTACTGCTTCATCCTTACACATCGCTGGCTTCGTTATTATAAAGGTCTAGAAGGCGAATCATTCTACACATCTTCTTTTGAAGCAGTTTTCATCGTTTCTAGTATCCTTTATAGCCGCAGGATTTTTAGTATATTTGAGTAAATCTCTACTATTCGTAAAGACCGAAAGAAATTAGAATTCAAGAACAAATATTTCTGAACTATATCTTTATTGCAAAGCTTTCTTAAAAATAGATTTTTTAAAGAAAAACCCTTACTGGTAAAGCATCTTCGGAGATAAAAAACGGAATTGGCTTAATGTCTCGATAGTCTACAGGTCAGTATACTAGTATGCTACAATTCTGATTGATACCGGTGAATCCGCCGTTCTGTAACTAATCAGTTTTATAAATTTTATTTTGCATTAATCTCGATAAATCTTTACGGTCAAACAGACCTTGGATTTGGATTTACAGTCAAATCAATCAACCTTCAAAAACCTATCAATATACTATTTGATTCTACTTGAGTTTTCTTGTACATTTGAATTTAAACAATATTAACCTTAAACCTCTAGGGTCAAACAAACCTTGGGTTTAAATTAAATGACCTTAAAAACGCACAATTGTATCATTTGTTTTAACTTTGTATATTTTTAAAATTTTGACCCTGAAATGACTTTGACGTTTACCCTGTAAGGTCAAAAAGACTTCAAATTTGTATTAAGTTGCTCAAATGATAAAGGACTTACAAAAACTAGGATGCTTGATGAGTATAAACTTACAATTTTTACATTTACATATAGATTACTTTAAAAAATATGGAAAATCAAAGTGATGAGCAGATGAGATAGGTTTCATCAACATTAAAAAGAAATGGAAAAAAATATATCATAGACGGTTAGGTACAAATGTAATGACAGATTACTGCTGGTCATTAAAAAGAGAAAGTAATAAAACAGGAACGAAACGAAAAAGACAATAAATTTTAAGATAGTTCAAGACATAAAAAAGTCAGATACCATACGGTTAACCGAAGAATTTTAAGTATCCCTTTAGGCTTAATTCATACTTGGTAGGGTCAAACAGACCTTAGATTTGAATTCAACGACTCCAAAAACATACAGATGTATCATTTGTTTTTACTTTGTATTATTTTTAAAATTTGACCTTAAAATGGCGTTGTCCTTGACCCTGTATGGTCAAACAAACCTTAGATTTGAATTGAGCAACCTCAAGATCAGACAGATATCTTTTTTTCTCATCTAAGTATTTTTTGAAAAATTTGACCTTGAACTCTGTAAAACTGACTTCAAATTTATATTTAGCGACCTCGAAAATATAAAGGTATATCATTTATTTTCACTTAAGTGTATTTCTGTACATTTGACCTTGAAGTGACCTTAACGACGAACTGATGGGGTCACACTGATCTCGGATTCGGATTTAGTGACCTCGAAAACATAAAAATGTAGTAGTTTTGTCCAATGTACAGAGCTTTTTTTTTGTGGGGCTGTGTTATAAAAAACCGGCATTATAAGCAAAATATAAATCCTAAACATCCTTTTTTACTTTGTTAGGTACATACTTCCCGGAATAATGTAAACTTTTTTAATGTCTTTAATATAGTTTTAATATCTAGTTCGAAAAAAATAGTATTAGCCAACATACTTGAGTATATAAATTAAATTTTAAATAGGATGGGCATATCTTTTATAGAAGTTCAGTTTCTTAACTTCAGCATTAGTTTTAGGTTAACTACATTAAACTTTTAGTTTTTCAGTGTAAAAGTAAATTAGGTATTTTACTTGCGCCTTTTCTTAACAGAGTTTTAAAGTTAATTAGAGATACTTTAAATCTCCACGGTGTAGATACATAAACTTAAGGGTCTAGAGATTTTAAGGCCCCATAAAACGTTTTCCAGGGATTTGGGGGGAAACGAGAAAACATTTTAATGAAGTTGGAATTTAAACACATTTACTAGATAATTACCGAAAAAGGAAAAACATTTTAAATTTTCGAGAATAATAAATCTATAATTTAAAAAGGGTAAATGGTTGAACCGTAACTTTAAAAAGATGACATTATAAATACAAAAAACTTTTCGTATACCTATCAGGTTTTAAAATATTTATATGTTAAGGTGTTTAACATACTAACAACTATAAAAAAGTAACCTTTTTAAAAATTATGCGGTAAGCTGTAATAAACCTTTTAAAATAATTGATTCAGAAATATGTACACTATTTTTTATATTATTAATGTATTTTTTTAATTTTAATATTTTTTTTTAATTCCACCCAATTTGAAAAAGTAGCAACTCAAAATTTTAAGTTTTTGAATAAAACCTATTTTTACTTAATATTTTGGCCTAAATATTCTTACTTGGGGGTTTTTGGGGTCACCAATTACGAATATGAGGTCTAAATTTAAAAAAATCCGAATCCAAGATGGTAGATCCAAAATGGCGGGTATCAAAATAAAAAAAAACACTTAAAATTCGGGGAATATAAATAAAACAATTTACTCAGGGCTTTTCGTTTAGTTATAGTGTCTAAACAAAATATTATTGCTGTACCGGGTGAGTCAAAAAAGAAATATATTGAAAAAAGTAAAAAAAATCCTAATAACTGCCTTATTATTATATAAAGAGATTCAGAATGGTGAAATTTTTTTTTGGGAAAATTTACAAAATACTAATAAATATTTAGAGTGTTACAAAAAAAGTTGTACATAACATTTTTTTTTTGTAATTTTTAAATCATTGTAGCACCCTTATTAACGTATATAAAAAAAAAACTGGTCAGGGGTATATATGGTTATGTACTTTATTTAAATATATATTTTAAATAAGCGGGATGCATCAAAAAATTTATTAATTTTTTTAACTTAAAAATTCCAAAATTTTTAATAATTTTATTTATACATTTAAAAAAGGAAAATTTTGCTAAAAAAATTATATTGTAATGTAGATTTAAAAATTGTGTATTAAAATTATACGGGATGTATGAAAAATTAAAATAACTTTTAAAATTATAGTAAAAATTTAAAATAGTTGTAAAATTTTTGCTATAAAAGATTTTTTTTTAATATTTAAGTAAATATATCTTATGAAACAATTAATAACAATATGTAAAAATAATATGCAGAATTAAAAAAAAAACATATAAAATTAAAAAAATCATAATAATAAAATCTTTTTTTTTATACACTCTGCATAACGTTCGTGGGTATTTTATTATTTGTTACAAAAATATACATATTCTATAATTTATTCCGGATTTTAGATATAATAATAAAGTAGAAAGCTTTTTAAATTATAAGTTTTTTAGTTTAATTATTTTTTGACTCACATGGTACAGTAATTGTGACGTTTTTAAATAACTTTATATAAAAATAAATTATTCCTATCATTTTTTTTAATTGCAATAATAACGTCTATGATACATCCTCAATATATTTTTTTTTCAATTAATATATACCATTTTTGTAACACTCTGTATAATTTTTTAATATGTTTTAACCAAGTGCCATCTAATATATATCTTTTATTATTTATTTTTTTTATTAATATTGTAAATAGAAACATTAATAGCATATTTTTCGTCTTTTTAGTGTTTTTCAATTTTGATACGCGCCATTTTTCCATTTGATTTTTTTAAATGTTATATCAGATTCGTGATTAGTGATAACAAAAACCCTTTATCCATATTCGCGTATTTTAAGTGTTTCTCGATTTTGATACCCGCCATTTGGGAACCGCCATCTTGGATTTAAAGTTTCTCAAATTTCGACCTTATATTCGTGATTGGTGACACCGAATATCCCCGAGTTACAATATTCAGGCCAAAATATCAAGTAAAAATATGTTTTACCCAAAGACTCAAAATTTCAGTTGCTACTTTTTCAAATTGGGGCAGAATTAAAAAAAAAATAAAAATAAATTCTCAAAAAAGGGCTTCGAAAATTTTTACAAATTTTGTGGACGTTTCATTAAGAAAAAAAAATGAAATTCGGTGAAGCTGGGCGTTCTGTAGCCAATTTTCTTAATTTCATTTTTAATCTAATTTTAGTTCACCCTAAATAATAAGTTATTTAAATATTAAATAAATTCTGTAAAGTAGGTTCTTTTTAACAATAAATCTAACTTAAATTAAATAATAGAGCTCTCTTATAGCAAACATTGATAATTATTTTAGGAAATGCAAACGTCGTTTTTGAGGTAGAAGCTTAAATATGTAAAAAACGCTCAGATTTAGGTATAGGACATAACCCATGAAATATGCCTAAAATCATGTGTACAAACTAAAAAAGAAATATTATATAGGGTTTTTCATTTAAAATACGCAAGTTGACACATAATTCCGGTATGACCAGAGGTGCCACCAACTTGATAATATTTTAGCCGAATTGCCCCCATCGACATAAGTACACCTTTTACTTTTTCAAAAATCGATCACAGTTCGTGGTGGGACGACCGTACTTTTGTGTTTAAAACGTTATTGACGTATAAATGCGATTAAAAAAAATAACTATTTAGTTAAGCTGGTGGGCTAAATATTTAAAACATTTCAACAATGGAAAAAGACTTACCGTATGTTTTTTTAATCATAGACTGCAGAAAGGTTATTAGACCAAATCTGATAAATGTGTCCGGACTGAAACATTGCGGTTTTGGTAAGGAACGCCAGATATCTGAATGCAAAAAATCAAAAGCCCTCTTCTATGCGATTTTACAAACATAATATTTGACATTTATAGTTTTTAAATATTAGGTAAAAAACTGTTAAATAAGAACGATTTAAAAGACAGTTATTCAAAAATTTTGATTTACTTGTCTAGCACACTTTTTTTACTGAAATGTTTTTTAATTATTATTTAAACAAATAAAATTAAGCCCAACAAGCCTTATACCGCCTCTAAAGTAGTTTATAAATAAAAAAATAAACAATAACAACCCGCCATATAATTAAAGTCCAATACATAAAGTTCTTAATTAGCAAAAAAAGTATAGATCAAATATTCATATGAATTTGTGACTTTGTAATAAGATTTAATACAGACCATATTTGGGTGGGACTTCAGATAAAACGCTGTCCGGATTGTCTCTATATATATTTGTTACTTTGGTTCGATTAAAAAACAATTTATTTTAAAACAAAACATTTTTTATGTATTTGTTGTTTAAATTAAACAAATTGCTGTCGAATTTAACATAATGAAAAGAAATATTAAAGGTGTCCAGTGAATGTAAGAAGAAGTTATAATATAGGCAAATATTTCTAGACATTTTAATAAAAGCACCTAAAAAACTTCAGAAAAATTACACATTTAAATGTCTTATTATCACCACTAGTGAGAAAACAACGCAGAAAAAACAAAACGACATTCAATTCATAAAACAAGAATAAAAGTTATTTAACTCTAAAAAACTGGCCATTCATGTATTGTTAAATTGTTAAAGGAATCAATTCAATTCTTGGATTTCTCAATGTCAAATGAATAATATTTTTTTACGACTGACACTAAAAGTAACATTTTTCTTAGTGGTTACTAGCTTTTAAAATAAAATATTTCTCATACAATGCGGAAAACCCACAAACAGTAAGTAAAGTACTTTTCTTTCTAGTGAGAAAAGTAATTTCCTCTCAATTGCTTTATAAAATAGTAAAAATAGGCCTTCGATTTGCGCCTTTGACATAATCTAGCAGCCTGTGATAGTTGGTGTCGCATAGCAACGATTAAACAAAAATGAATGTTTTATGCATCGGCGAGCGCCATATTTATTGCAAACGTCAGTTTTATGAATGTTTTATTTTATCCGATGCTTACACTGAAATTTCCTAATTAGTTTTTTAAAATAAATTACGCAAGTAAGTTAATTATTACAGTTAGTGGTTTATTGTTGATTCATAAAAAAACACTATTTTAATAATAAAAATAATTATATTATGATTTAATATATTATTAATAAAAAATACTTATATATTTTGTATATTTCGCCATAAAAGAAATGGTCGTAGAAAGAGTATAACGCCCAGCATGTGAGAAAAGCACATTTTCCACTCGCTAAATTGCGATACTTGCCTTCGGCTCCTGCCTCAAACTCACTCGTGGAAAATGTTAAACTTTTCTTACTTGTTCCACAGTATACTATTGTTGTATAGTTACAGCATTTCTTGTTATGTTGGGATGTAATAAAATAAAAAATTCTAAATTATATTTAATATCGTGTACCCCATTAACTTTAAAAATATTTTTTAAACCATTTAATTATTCGCTTTTCGTAATAAACATTAAACTAAATTTTCCAACTATGCAGTTTATGTACGCTAAGAAACGAGATAACTCTAATTAACTTTATATTTATGAGCAAGAAGCAATTCAAAAAGTTGCTTAATTATTTTAAAAGTTAGAAGGAAGCATAAAAAAAGCGTACTCCAAAATGAAATATGTGTTTAGGAAATTCGTAATAAAACTTGCTATTCAGACAGATCGGTACGCATGATTATATCTAGAATTTTACAGAAAGTACAGGTTATTTTTAATTTTAATTATAAAACAGTTTTTATTAAATATATTTAGTAATATGTTTTTTCCATTAGTATATTTAAAGTAGCTCAACACTAAAACAATTCTTTTAAAACTTATTAACTCGTTCCGTTAATGTTTTTAAATACCTAAACATTCCTTTAAAGCATCGTGGCAGTGCCAACATAAAAAGTATGCCAATAAATTCAAAATTTTTAGTCCGTTTATATAACCGCTGGTCCGGCGGACCACCAGTGGTCCGCGAAGAAATTTTATTAGTCCGCATACAATTTCTTTTATCCGCGAAAAAAATTTACTTATTAAAAAAAATAATAAAAACTAAATTTTAATTTATGAAATTACGAAATAAAAATATCACTGGTTCGCGATTTTTTTTACAAATTTAACTGGTTCGCGGGCCAAAAAAGGTTGATAAACGCTGATCTAGATGGTCTATTTTAATAAGCTTAGGCTAATAAAACATTTTTTATACCTCTCTATCTAGTAGTAGTAGACCAGGGTCAATAATTTTTTTAAAATAAAAAAATAGTAATAATAAGATGAAACTCATTGGAAAAAAAAGAGAATATAACAAAAATGAAAGGAAAAATAATTTACGGGCGATCTGAGGTCGGAAAGTGAAAGGGGGTGAGTTTTTAAGGGTAAGAAACGGTAGTTTATCTTGATTTCCGGCAATACTACAAGTCCTATGAAAAAAATTTAAATTGCAAAATTGTAGGTAATAAAAAGTTCTACACTTTTTTATTTACACTTTTTTTTTTATAACCTGAAAATATATGTAAGAAATTCAAATAACCAAGTTTTTGGTTTTTTCTTTTTATCTTTTACCAAAAAAAATTTTAGTCACGAAATTTGGCACGAACTTACCTTTTATGTCCCAAATACATTGTATTTTTTTAATTTAAAATTTTATTTTTTTTATCTTATTTTGACTTAATACCGTAAAAGCACCCTAATTTTCATTCGAAAATTCTCCCGTCAAAATATCTGCTTTTTTAAAAAGTTTTGTTCCTTTTAATTTTTACTTTTTAATGATGTAAAAAATGTATACATTACTATGGAAAATATTCTCAGAAAATGCAACCAAAAACGAAAAAAACTCATATTCGATTTTTTTTTAATTATTATGTACATTTGGTTGTTAATTATAGTAGTATATTTCGATTTGCAATTTGTTGTTTATTAAAGTTACATAAAATCTTACGTTTTTTGAGTAATTAAATTGTAAATTTCAATAAAAAGTTTAGATTTTACATAATGATTAAAAAAAAATCGGATTCGAGTTTTTTTTTATTATTTGCATTTTTCAAGAACATTTACCATAGAAATATATGTATTTTTTTTACCACCAAAAAGTAAAAATTTAAAGGAATAAAAAGCCCACTTACTTTTTTAAAAAATCATATTATATTTAGATTGAAAATTTTTATTTATTTATTTTTTCATATTTTTTTGACTTAATATCAAAAAAGAACCCTTTTTTGATATTAAGTCAAAATAACATAAAAAAATAAAAATCTTAAATCAAAAAAATTACAGTGTGTTTGTGACATAAAAAGGTAAGTTTTTACCAAATTTCGTAAAAAATTTTTTTGGTAAAAGATAAAAATAAAAAACCAAAAACTTGGTTGTGGTTAGTTGTGGTTAGTTGTGGTAAGTGTAAATACAAATGTTGTAGATCTTTTTATTACCTACCACTTTGTCCTTTAATTTTTTCTATAGGACTTGTAGTTTGGCTGGAAATCGAGATAAACCGTTTTTTACCCTTAAAAATTCACCCCCTTCCACTTCATGACTTCAAATGGGAATTATTTTTCTTTTTACTTTTGTTATATTCTCTTCCCATTCCAACGGGTTATATTCTACTATTTTTTTCATTTTTTACCTTTTTAAGGACCCTGGTCTGTGGAGTATCGGTTTTAAGATATTCTAAACTAAATTAAGTAAAACAAAGCAAAAAAAAAGTTACATTGTGAAGGTCGGTACTCTTTACATTTTTAATGTATCCAAAATAAATTGCTTATTAAATATAAGTGTAATGAAATTATTAATTCCAACGTAGCGGAAGATAAAAGATAAGTCAAACCGTACAAAAAAAAACATTAGTGTATTATTTATTGCGGGTAGTGAGTATTTTAAATTTCTATTAGGCATAATAGAACAAATTAATAAACAATTAAAATTAATAGTTTTTATATACACTTTTGTTAAGGTTAAATAAGTAATTAAAAAAAAAAGTGTTAAATAGTGAGGAAAAATCTTTAGATTTTCTTGTCACACTGAATTTTTCCGGCAGATTGTTACAAACTCATTTAACATATTTAAAACTAACTGCGTACTAGCAGGTAGCTTTAATCCATATTGACTGGATGGGTGCTTTCAATTTTTTTTTTAATTTGCAAGAACCTTTGTTGTGCTTGTCTAATAACTTATTGTTTCTTTACTAAATTGGTGCAAACCGTGTGTACAACTTACTATTACTGAATGGAAGGTGAAGTATATAATTATTCTCACAACTAGGTAGGATCCATTCCCCAAAAAAATAATTTTACACCAAATTGTATTTAAAAAATTTTAACATTGATTTTTACTTATTGTAGCTACATGGAAATACCATATTAAGAATTATTATAATATATTCTTTATTTTACTACAAAACATAAACTTTAAGTTACTACAAGTAGTAAAAAAAATTTTTTAATTATTAATTTGTTTTTTAAGGTAATTTACGTACACTTCATATGGTTCGGCTTGCTAATATTTAGCATAGCTCATTATTTTATAGTATATAAGATTTCTTCTACCACAACTAATAGAAATTTTATTTTTATTTCATTATTGTCAAAAAATATTTGTTCATTATGCCAAAATATTTTAAATATGATACATCCTAAAAAAAATCCGAAAAATATCATGTGTTGCCATTGTGACATATTAAAAAATCGATTTTTAATGGTAAAAAATACTGGTGTAAAATTTTTACCAAAATCTCTTTAAAATAAAGTTGATGTATATTAAAAAAACTGGCATATAGCATGACTATTTACTTTTTTTTAGCACTCTACATGCCGTTAAATAACATATCTTTTTCACATTGTTATATGACGACATTAAATCAAAGTGGACAATATTTCTACCTAAAAAGAATTAAAGCCTAAAAATAGTTACTTGTAAATCGAGTTCTTTGTTTTTAAGCTTTCGGTTGTAAACCTTTTAAAAAGTAATTTACGACTGTCAATTCGTAGATAAAACTTGGTCTTAAATAAGATTTTTGTTAAAATGATTTAAAATCTTGACTATTAAATTTTGCCAAGGATACATTTGCACATATCAGTAAAAGCTCCAGCTAAAATAAAGGTCTGTTTTCAGTACAGAACTATTTATGAATTATGTAATATGCTAAAGTATATTTTACTTTATAGATTAATGGCTGATATTTAATTTGGTATTGCAAACTCTACGGCATATCGCCTAACCATCAAAAATTAATATAGGTTAGGGTTATATTTATGATCTAGTGGTCGATTTTGCGGAACAAAATTTATTTTATTATCTTCTAAAAGATAACTAGATATCGCTAACATTTAACTTTGGCTAAAACTTACAATAGAAAACTAAAACAGAGGTGTATCAAACAAAAGAAGACAAGTTCTGACAAGATAAATTCAAGCCCGAAATCGATTTTCTTTCGTGCATATACTAAAATCAGCCACATACATTCCGGAAATACTCAGAGAAAAAACTGTGTAGGCTAAGCTGGCGGTCTGCTAAGTCCGATAAAACAAAGGCATTTCCACACACACACACACACACACACACACCTCCAGAAATCCCTAAGGTCAAGTCTGCGCATTTTTTCCTCAGAAGGTTTCC
This sequence comes from Listronotus oregonensis, assembly GCA_019359885.1. Taxonomy (NCBI): domain Eukaryota; kingdom Metazoa; phylum Arthropoda; class Insecta; order Coleoptera; family Curculionidae; genus Listronotus; species Listronotus oregonensis. The sequence goes on from JAHBCN010000990.1 coordinate 91,074, forward strand.
GAAGTGTGTGTGACTGGCTTAAAGGTGCGCATCCATTTAGCGCGGCTGCAGTGCGCGGCGTGTTCTTTATTGTTGCCACGGATAGCGGATATCAAGCGGTGTGCAAGCCAAGGCGCACACTGACGTAGTAAAACCAGGTTAAGGATGCGCGCGGCTCGCCTCGCACCGTCTGCGCAAATGACCGTATTTCTTTAAGATAATTTGTAACAAATTTTTTTATTTAAATATGTTAAATATTTTTTTTTTCATTCGGAACAATCGCCATTAGATAATTGAGGTAATATGTACTTTTAGCAAGATGGATGTCCTGCCCATTTTGCTAGAAAAGTAAAGAACTGGTTTGATTTAAAATTTGGAAAAAATGGATCGGGCGAAATGGTCCAGTTTTATGACCCCCAAGAAGCCCCGACCCGACCATGCATGATTTTAATTATTTAAAGCCTATTTCACAAAATTAGATTAAAATCAAATAGCTTAAGCTCAACAACAATTATTATGTTGCAAATATTAAATACTGCTTCACCATGAAAAATTTTCCAGTTGGGTTCTAAGATAACTGGTCGCATTCATCTGGGATATTTTTACATTGTATAATTCTTTGTTATAAAAACTAACAGTTTTAATCGTTCCCCCATATAATACATATCCGCCAACGTGAATATGTATTATATGGGGGAACGATTAAAACTGTTAGTTTTTATAACAAAGAATTATACAAGCTGTAAAAGCAATATCCCCAGATGAAATGCGACGCAGTTATCTTAGAGCCCAACTGGAAAAATGCGTTTTTCATGGTGAAGCAGTATTTGAATATTTGCAACATAAGAATTGTTGTTGAGCTTAAGCTATTTGATTTTAATCTAATTTTGTGAAATAGGCCTTAAATAATTAAAATCATGCATGGTTTTTAGTTATCGTATTTTGTATTTTTTGTTCCATTGTTAACATTTGTAAAAAATAATAAAATATCCAGAAGTTGATACTGAGGTCTGGTTTGGTTGACACTGTCATGATTTATTTCTGAAGTACCCATTCAAAGGTTATATTTAAAGGTATACAAGGTATACCTATGAAAGTTTTCATTGAAATGCAAATATAAACCGAAAAAATGATTACTATCTAAACCTAATGAAAACCAAAAAAGGGGGATTCTATTTTACGACTCAATCGAATGGTTCGTGTCAATTCGACCGAGAGCGATTCCGTTTTTCGATTTGTCGTAAAAAATCGGGTCGTATAGCTCGACTGGTGAAAAGGAGTCGAGTATTTGACATTTACTAAATTTTTGAAGGCTGTTGGAGGTTATATTTCTGTTTTAACTTTTATATTAACGGATTTTAAAAAAATTGGTTTATTTAAGACATAGTTTTTGTTTTAAAATGTTACCAGTGGTAAGAGACAGGTTATTTCAAGAGGAGGCAAGAATAAGAGATTTAATATTGCGTAGGGAAAGACAAGAACTTCGAAGAAATACATTTTAACACAGAATTAGTTAAATAAATAATAAAACATAGCAGCATTTAGCAAATTTGTCTTATTTATTTATTTGAAAAGTGAACTCTTACAAATTAAAACAGTCTTATAGAATTCAAAATAAAAAATTTCTATTTAATGTACAAAATCTAATACACTCCCCTTTATATGGACCTAGGTATGTCTAACACATTGTTTTAATTTTTTAAAAATAATTAGAATATGACCAACTGTTCAAGGCCTTAAATTAAACAAAAAATAAATTTCTTAACAAAAAACAAATATCTTAGCAGAATAAAAATAATGTAGTGTTTAAAGCATTAAATAAAAAATAACCTTCTTAAAAACAAATATTGCAGAATAAAAAATCCTTAAGATTTTATTACTTGTGTTTAAGTATTTCTGCAATGTCTCCTAATCTTAAATTTAAAACATTTGTTAAATTATTTAGAGAGTCCCTTATATCCTTTAGTAAAATTATAGTTTCTGCATAAGCTTCATCACTTTTTGACTTCTTTTCTTTTAGACGGGGTGCAACATAGTCATGATCATCTTGTGTAAAATCAGGTGGAGCCTTTCTTTTACCTAGTGAAGTCGGGGTAGTTATTGTTTGCATATTTTCTTTGATATTTTCTGTATAATAACTTCTCGAACAGCTTGGTGTGTCAGATATTGCTACTTTTGATGCCATAGTCGAGAATAAAGTTGTTGGAATTGCCAGTTCCTCCTGCCCCAAACCCATATAAAACTGTTTGCCCCCCAAGATATTGAGGGCTCGAAATTCAAATCTGTTAAATGGAGTAGCAGTAGGTTTTCCACCCCCAGTTGTCTCTTGATCTGTTGTTAACTGACTGCCTTTTTTCTTTATTTGATATTTAAAATCAGTCCATGTCTGGAAAGAGGAAACAAAAAGGAATAAGGTTTATTTAAAACAAACAATGTGGCAACTACCAAATGGTATCATTTGGGCTAAAAACTTAGTCTAGAGAATAATAGGGATTAAAGACGTTCTTACCTTTTGCCATTTATCAGCGGTCTTTTCTTCATATACCAAGGCGTTCAATTTGTTGGTCAATTCTGCCCACATTTTTTGTTTGTATAATGCGCCCTTGCGCCCCCACAAATTTCCCGTTCGCAAAGTTCTTGTGGTTTTCGAGGTAACTCAGCATTACCTCCCAATGTGCTTCTCGCATTTTAAAAGACATTTCTGTCAAAAAAGAACATCAATTGCTAACTTCATGGCTTTAAAAATATGCTATTTAATATCAAAACTGTTTTTCGAGCCCGACGATAGCCGAGGACAAATACGATCGTAAAATAGAATGCCTTGGAACGATACGATCGAGTTCGAGATCGATTGATTCGATCTAATCGAGTCGTAAAATAGAATCCCCCTGTAAAATATCTAAAAGATATGATAACTTCAAACAATTTTCTTAAGTAGGATTTAAAATACGGGTACTTTATTCTTGTAAAAAAAATCATTTTTAACTTTTGGGTCACCCCGTATACGTATATAAATTTTTATTTGTTTTGTTTGTTTTAAGTTTTAAAGGGCTGAGTACTCATCTGAAATTTAAAAAAATGATTCAATAATATTTTGACTAAAAAATGTTTTTTTTATTAATATTTATAAATTGTTTTCTATGTATTTTTCAAATAGTATTCTAACAAATTTTTATGCGAACACCTTGTATACGGGCTTTATATACAGTAGCCCTCTTATTAATATATTTTTATTTTTTTCTAAATAAATATTTTTAAGTTAAATGTTAATTTTAAGGATTTCCTGAATACGGACCTGCAATGACTTTCCAGATCCCGGTGTCTGATAGTCATTGGGGTAACTGCTTTAAATACCTTGTGCAGTTGTGTGTGGCTTAAAGACTTAAGGCATAATAATTCTCATTTGGATAACACAATCATGTATGCAGTATGCAGTATGGAAAATTGTTAATAAACTAAACTTTTTAAACTATCCTAAACTTTAACTATATACTTACTAAATGCATCCATACTACTTAGCCGTGCGAACAGGCATACCAGAGAGAAAGAAGAATAGTTGAACAAGCCCCCCCACGTCGATTAATTAGCACCTAGAGCGAGAAAAAGTTGTACATATATTCGTCTTTCTTTCTCACGCACGCTGTTCGCACGGCCCAGCGGTAAAGCTGCCTCTGGTAGGTATATGCTTAAAGATCCTAATGAAAGGAAAATTTAACAAACATTAAGTAGGATCCTAGTAAGCAATTGAAAAGAAAGTAAAAATAAAAGAAGTATTTGTTAAACTTTTTTACGGGTGTTTAATAAATATATATTTATAATTATAAAAAATAACCCTAATAATTATAAAACTATCTAAGTTCTTAAATAATTTGAAGTAGGGCATATTTGTTCTTGTTAGGATTTAGTTTATTTGGTGCGGTAAGCATTGACTGAAGGGTATTATGATTGTTTTAAATTCAGATTGGGGCCTTGTTAAGTAAAATTATTATTTTGTTTATATAGGGATTATACGAAACTTGTATTATCCTTTTAACATAATACACGTGAGAGCATGTTTTGATAAACGGGTTTAGATAATCTTATTATAGGTTTAAACATGTTGGAATAACTAGTGATGAGCAAAGCAAGACCAAGACCAAGACCGAGCTAGTCTTGGTCTTGGTCTTGCAAGTCTGGTCTTGGTCTTGGTCTTGGTCTTGTACCACCCGGTCTTGGTCTTGGTCTTGCTGCAAGAGTCTTGCTGGTCTTGTTTTTTTTTGGTACTAATAATTTAAACTAAGCAATCTTAAATAAAATAATTTTTTTTATTACTTACAAATAAATAAAGATGGAGACTATATTTATTTCTTTAAAATTTTAAAATATACCAATTTTAAACTTACATGTTCATTTAAATTATTTGATTAAAAAGCATATTTTAAATGTAGGGGTTTATTTATTTATAGCGCTTTGTTTTAGTTATATTAAGACAAAACCTGCTTTTATACATTTAGTGGCATATAAAAACATTTTAGTGATAGGAACTATTAAAATTTTCTTTGAAGAAGCATATAAAATTTAGGCAAATACAAAACTGTGTACTGTGCGAGCAGAAAAAAAACTTTTAATTTCAACCAGATGTGAAATTTTCATAAAAATGATTCTGATATGTCAACATTGGTTTCTGATTTTAAAAAAAATCGCCAGGAAGCTTTTCACTTTAAATAAACTTTTTATTTTCAAATTAGTTAAAAATTTTCCGTACAAAGTTTGTTTAAATACTTTATAAACATTCTGCATATACAAGATGGCTCAATGGTGCGACAAAGCTCGATATCTCCGAAACCGTTCATAATGGTGAAAAACTGAATATACAAAAATTATAAAAAAAGGCGTAAAAAGTAAAATTATTTTCTATTTCAGAATTTTCCAAATAATCCACTACCACTTAAGAAAACTTCCTTTTTTTAAGCTTTTAATCTAAAATTAAAAAAATATGACAAAAAATTAATTTAAAAAATCGCTTTCCTGTATATTATGCTGGAAATTCTCAAACTGTCATATAGGTACAATATCGACGTAGATGGTTTTTTAATTATCATTTTCGGTTTTGACAAAAATGATGGCATCATTCTACTTTTGGCATTGTTTTGACTTTTCCGTCAAAACCAGAAGTGAAATTTAAAATCCATTCATATAAAAAGTATTCCTATATGACATGACAAATATCACTTTTACATTTATATCTTAGTTTTTTAAAGGAGCAATCTAATGATGCCACTTTTTACAGTGTGGCACAAAAATAATGTATTTCTGGATTTAGGACATTTTTGATCCACTTTGTAAGTGGCATCACTAGATAGCTAAAAAAAACAAGGTAAGTGATTTTTAGCTTCTATAACTTTTGCGCTTCTAGTTTTTCTCTTTCGTAAACGGTTGACCATTGAGTCACAATCTTATTATTTTTGAATCATGTTATTGAATTCACTAGTTATCGTTGTTAGACAATTTTATAAAGGAACAAAGTGATCGATTTAATTATTATTTTTAAATATTTATTTAAAAAATAACCTGTTACTCATAAAATAATCGCCTTTTTAGGCAGTTCTCGACACATTTTTTCTCATGTCTGTATGAAATGCCTTTGTATATGAATATGAAAATTAAATATTATAATTTAAAAAAAAGTGATCAAAGTGCAAGAGTCTTGCAGGTCGGTCTTGGTCTTGCGTAGTCTTGCACTCCTCGGTCTTGGTCTTGGTCTTGCATACCCCGGTCTTGGCCTTGCAAGCAAGAAGGCGGTCTTGGTCTTGGTCTCGGTCTTGGTTTTGCTGCAAAACCAAGACCAAGACCGCAAGACCAGGACCGGTCTCGCTCATCACTAGGAACAACGCATAAATCAGAATAACGACATAATTAAGGAGCCGGGTGGAAGAAGGGCACTTTGTCCAAAATGCCCTTTTTCGAGGCATTGCTTTATTTGCTAGTTTTGAAGGTTATTTATCGGATACTGCAGAAAACATATCGATATTTTCAAAATCAGTCGATCTATTTATCATTTTGTGGGGCGACCGAAGTGTTTTTTTTCAGTCATCGCATGTTGCCCGTCTATAACGAACGTGTTTGTGTAGTGCGGTTTCACGTTTTTAAGTAATGTCAAACATTCAGACTTATTTTTCTCAAAACTACTGACTTCCAAAAGTACCCTTCTTCCACCCAGCTCCTTAATTGTACCCATTCTTGTTTATACATGTTTTCAAGCCAACCAAAAATATTTAGTTTTAATTATAAATACACATCTTTTCTTATTTTTATGACCGCCCAGGAAGGCTTGTATGTAGGCTAAGTACTAAGCACTCTGGGTGCCGGGTTCTTAAATGTGTAACCAAAGATAATACTACTACGAATAGATGGTTCATTTAAATGGGGCGTTTTGAATCAGTTCGGAGATATCAATGCTTCCGTAAATGCGAATAAAATTAAGTCGGTAACCTCTGCCCCAGCGAAACAAACCGTGCGACATTGCCAATGTCTGTCGCTTATACCTTATTCGGAACACGAAGTAACGAAAGCGGGCGGCTAAACGGTATGTATATTTTCTAGTCGCGTTTCATCACGCCAATAGTAAAGGCCTACCGGCAACACTGTTTAACTTTCGTTCAAGGATAGCGCGAAAATCTCTCGATGGACATCGGCTCGCGTTAGCCAAAGTCCATTAGGGGTATCAAAAATATAGCATTGAATGGTTCATCTTATCCGTAGTAGTATTATCTTTGGTGTAACCCATTTTCCCTCAGTTCCGTCAACGTTGCCCAAGTACCGAAACAAGCCAATACTGGAGTTTTACAGCACTTTTTAGACAGCGAGGTACTGTCATCATCGACGGTATGCAAATACCTACTACTTCTAAAATACCCCTTACTAACGTCAGGTTTATGTTATCTAAACGATTCAATTAAATAAAAAAGTGAAAATAAAGCAACTAATTTTTAACATCAAAGAAATTCGTATGTAACTGATCCTAAAATGAAATGAAATTTTAAATGTATGTGTATTTACTGTGTTTAAAGTAAATCATATATTTTCTTAAATATTATTTATTTAACACAACATTAAATCTTTATATTTATATCCAGGATATTTTTCTACCCAAGAGCTATTTAATGGTTAGGTTTATAATATATTGTTTTTCTATTTTAGCAAAGTTGCGTCTCGTAAAATCTTATTTATTTTTAATTTTAAAGAATGTTTAGTCTACTTGATATTAAGTACCTTTTTCCAAAGACTTACCTTACAACTTAAAAACTGATTTGTAAATCTTTGACACCTCCTTATCCTGCATTTTCTCGTTACTTGTTTTTTCTTACTCAAAAATTACTAAATGCTCAATATGCATTGGCATATTTTATAAGCCTTTTAATTCTTTGCAATATGGCATAAATGTAAGCAAATAAAAATATCTTTAATAAAATATTAAACAGTTTCATGAGTAAGTTCGTTAGGAAATCAAGTTGTTTTAAAATAATGTTGATTTCTTTCACATTTTTTTTAAACCTATGTGTTGACAAATATTTTAAACCCTTTTAAGTAAGTAAGTACAAGCAATTAATTTTTGTAAAAAAAAACAACCTTTACAAATTGTAAACAAATAACCTATAAAAAAGGTTACTTATAATTTTAAAAAGGTGAAAGAATCATTCTTTTAAAATTAAATTACCCATTTTATTACGATGCAGGATACTGATAAAAATAATAATAGCCAAAAAGAATGGACCACATTCTTTTAGCTCTTTTTAAAACTTTCTTTATTTTTAAACATTTCTAACTATCTTAACGAAGTGCTCTAAAAAATATAATTTTTTAAAATTTTTGTCTTTAAAATTATTTAATGAATTACCATAAGTATTTTACCTACTTACCTACACCCTGTATAAATTAGTGTCTTTACTTTTTCGCTTACTGTAACAATTATTGTTAAAGAGATTTTTATATCAATTCACACACTTATTTATAATTTTTTTTTCTAGTGGTTGACTTTATTTAATTATGTTTAAAATAGAACAACACAATTTTTTTGCGTCTGGTAAAATTTATGAAAATACTTTTTCCCACCTGACCCAATTTTTTTAGCGTGACAATCAATTGTAATAAGTCGTAGTGCCTACCACAATAAAAGGTGAAAAACATTAGGAAACAGCTTCTTAGAAAGTAAGGACGGTACTGGAATATTATTAAATTTACTAGAACTTATTTTAACAGATTTAATCATATTTAGAAATATATGATTTTTAATAACAAATTTTGATCTCTTCAAATAAAGGCAGCATTTAAAAACAAAGGAATAACTTTTTTTCGGTATACTGCTATAAAGAATTATAAACGAAGCCTTTGTTTGTTAAATTTTAAGGTAAAAAAGTTATTTTATATTGTTAACAAATACTTTGCATAACTTTTAGAAGGGATATAAAATATTTTTATTTGTAAAAAGATTTTCTTTATAAACGATAAAATGATCTTAACAATTTTTTTCAGTAATATTTGAACCTTAATATTTTCGGAGAAAATTGAGGTAAAAAATGAATTTAAAAGCTGTTTTTAATTTTAAAAAATATTAAGATATTATATGGTATACTTAGTATAAAGTTAGGTACTTTCTTCTGATATTCTTTATATTGGTAATATCTGCAATTTTTGAGTGATAATTAGTAGAAATTATATTTGTTAGGAGGCCTTATACAACTTATAGTTCAGAAACGCCCTTTTTATGTCCCAGACTGTGCTGTTTTAATAAAACATATGTTGTATTTAATAAATTAAAAATAACTAAAACAAGCTAAAATATTAAAAAGTGTGTAACGGATAAAAAATTAACCTAAGATTAATATAAATGTTGTTGTTTAAAGTTTAATGTAACTGTGTTTAAAGAATTTAAGCAACTTCTTGGTACTAATTATTTAGTTAGTTATAAATGACTTATTCAGAGGTAAAGAGATCAAACAACATGCGATTTTAATTAACACCTAATTTTATAAATTGTTTTATAGGTTTTTTAAGGTTAAAAAAATTATACTTTTAAAATCTTTTCTACATGAAGTATAAATTGTAGACCAGTTAAAAAGTTATCGGTCGACAATACACTAACGCGGGCTCTCCTCCATCTTAAAGTTTGTTGCCTTAGTTGGTCTTCAGTAGTCGTCTGCGTTCACGATATTTAAGGATATTGAAACATAAATTGGTGCCTACTACATTGTCATCAGGGGTACTAGGAGACCAGATAACAGCAAGTATATCATTTTGATACGATATTTTACGGGTGTGCATTCAAAAGGACTTTGTTCTTTTGTATTAGTTTTTTTACACTGGGTAAAATATTGCTGTAAAACAATTCAATACCCAAGTTGACGGGTTTTGGATGAATAATCGGTTTTACATAGTTTCGCTTATGATTTGTTTAAAATGAGAAATTTCAAATTTTTAAAGTAGACAGACTTAACATACTTGTGTTTTAAGAAATTAAACATAGATGCCACCACGTGTTTGTTACCTAGTTGACAACTTCAAGATTAGTATTTAGCGTAGTTCATATACTTGCGAAATGCGATTTACTAATTACGAATTCGCAAAATTTTTCCGTCGGTTTTTTTGGTATTTCATAGCGCTGCGACTGCGAATTTTTTAGGGATTTAGTGCTGGAACTGTTGGCAAGATGCAAGATGGAAGTATTGACAAGAATATTAAGTATTGACGCTCTGTATTGACGTTTTAATTAGTTTTCCTTTTTTTAAACTTTTTTGTGTTATTTATAATTAATTTTTTTAACAATATTGTATCTTATGCTAGGTTTTTCTCTGTGTATTGTTTTATTAAACATTTATAATGATTTGGTCGTCAGTGAATAATAAGGATCAAGTTGAATATTTTTACTGGTGTAGGAGAAGGTCTATTGCATTTACGGACCTTTATAATTGCATCTTATAAGGTGGATTTATTAAAACAAACAACAACAAAAAATAGAATATACGTTATTCCCATAAAGTCTTTATACAGGCAAATAACATAAAATAAAAATAAGAAATTTCGTTAAAGATCACAAACTCATTTTAACCTTTAAGCCTATACTTACAGAGGAAGCCTTGCTACTAGGCAGCAAGCGAGAGCGACAGAAGAATTACAGTATAACGTTTCTCTCTCGCTTCCAGTGCTCATTGGTGGGTGGGAAAGGTATATATCCCACTCGTCCTGCTGATTCGTCAGCGGGTCCTCCTCGACCAATTAGCACGTTTTAACGAGAGAGAAAGATTATATTTTGATTCATCTTTCTCTCTTGCAAGCTTTTTGGCACTGCCTTAACGGTGAGGCTGAATCAGTAGGAATATGCTGGAAACTATAAACTTTTTATTTTATTTTTACTTGAAATCATAACTGCATATGTGCTATTAAAACGTGAAGAAATTTCAGGTTGTCATGAAATAAAGGATCGCGCTTCAATCCTATAAGATTATGATTTTATCGAAAAAAAAAAACACACTAGTTTTCTTTATTTTAGAACTCTAAAAGCACACCGCTTTATTCCCCGTTCCGTCAATGCTGCCCAAGCATAAAAACATGCAGAATTTGCATTTTACAGCACCTCTTAGACAACGCAGGGTAAAGCCAGAGATGACTCTGGTAAAGCCACCACGGACCTTATGCAAATATAATTGATACCTCTGAACTACCCTTATAAACATATGTGTTTTCCAGCCCGGAACTTATAGTCTTACGTGAGTTTCGAACCACAACCAACGGACACGGTCTTCATTAGCGGCCACCTATGTAAATGCTAACCGTGCCCGGCGTGGCATCGCTTAACTTCGCTAATCTCATAAGAAGCGGTGTTTTGACGCGACCAAGGTCGTTGGTATATATATATATATATATATATATATATATATATATATATATATATATATATATATATATATATATATATATATATATATATATATATATATATATATATATATATATATATATATATATATATATATATATATATATATATAAATATATATATCTTTATTTTGGTTAATTTTTTCTTATTAAACTATAACATTTTGCTTTTATTTGTTTTGACGTTTCGCCTTCATTTTCGAGGCATTATCAAAATTTTTTTCTTGTTCTATTCTAAAAACAAAGAATAAATATACAATACAATTATGGTACTGAAGATACATATACAGTTAGAAAACTTAATATTAAAAATAGCCACTCACATGCTTCTACAAAATACGTACCTTAAGAAACGTCTACATTTCATCTTTTAAAACAGACTAAATTCATCTGTATACATTTTGTTTTGGAATGTAGTAAGTTAAATTGCATAAAAACTGTTACATTTTTTGTCATAATTTTAAATGTATTATTCTTTAGGTAGGAGTTAACTTTTGTATATTAAGGTTGGACTATAAGTTTTAGTTAATGATGTTGTTATAAATTTGGCTTAATTTATCTACATCGGTTTTGTCGTTAATCGAATTTTTGTCACGTTTTATTTCAATCATTTCTTTTATTGTTAGCTTGTAAAGGTTTCTATCTTTATTTAGTATTTTGGTGTCACTGTAACAAAATGTGTGTGAAGTATCTCGCTCATGTTTATGTAATGCTGTTGAAGCCCCAGATTGGTACTTATGACCATTTATTCTGCTTTTTAGCAATTGTGTAGTCATTCCTATGTACGTTTTTAAGCAATTACAAGGTATGGAATAAACAACATTTGACTGTTTAAAGGTGGGTGTTTTACTTTTTAATGGTGTAAACATAGAGTTTAATTTATTATGAGATTTGTGACAAGTTCGCATACCATGTTTGCCTAGAATATGTGCAATTTTCTCTGAAAGGCCACTAGTGTATGGTAATGTCACTTATTTAGAATAGAACAAAAAAAGTTTTTTGATAATACCTTGAAAATGAAGGCGAAACGTCAAAACAAATAAAATCAAAATGTTATAGTGTAATTTTATGTTAGAACCTATTCCCAAGAAAATTGACCAAAATAAAGAAATATAAAAAGGTTCAAGAAAATAATACCAAATAAAATATATTTATATATATATATATATATATATATATATATATATATATATATATTTATATATATATATATATATATATATATATATATATATATATATATATATATATATATATATATATATATATATATATATATATATATATATATATATATATATATTATATATATATATATATATATATATATATATATATATATATATATATATATATATATATATATATATATATATATATATATATATATATATATATATATATATATATATATATATCTATATATATATATATATATATATATATATATATATATATATATATATATATATATATATATATATAAAATATTACATGGCCTCAGGAATTGAACCGAGTATTCATATCAATATATATCAATACGCATGCTCGTGGTCTTTGCGGAACTCGCAAAATCTTAAATCAAAATCAATTTTCCCGATTCTCACATTTCAAATATTACGAAACGCAAAAAAAATGACATTAACCTCTTGGACAACTGACATATTTTAAGTCGACCAATAAGAATCCGTCAATTTTCCCGCCCCCTAGATTTTAAATATTGCGAATCGCAAAAAACTTAAGATTAAGAGCTTCTACAACTGACACATTTGAAATCGACCAATCAGAACAAGTTTCGCTATTCGCAAATCGCATTTCGCAAGTATATGAACTACGCTTTAAGCGAATTTAGCACAGGTATCTAAAAAAAAATATTTGAATATAACAAATTCATTTTTACTTTTTTTAAGTGTGTCATTTTGGTTTTTTTTTCTACTTGGGTTTAACGATTTAGAGCCATGACCATTTTGGAGACAATGTTATTACATTCGACCAAAGTCGAATGTATATGCGACAGGGATGTTGTAGGTCGCTATGTTGGTGTTGCTTTTTGCTTTTGGATGGAAAAAAATTCATAGTAAAAAAACGGTTATAGATGGAAAGTTGAAATTTTCAGGAAAATTGGGGAACTTAATGGGGCACAGGTCAAAATAATTCGAAAACAATTGAAGATAGATAAATACAGGATTTGGCAAAAAATGTGAGTTTTCAAAAATCGAGGTGAGCGTAATCCATTATCTGTCCAGGGTTTTATTTTATCGAAACGAAACTTTGCACACAGGTCAGAATTGGTCCCGTTCAGAACCCTATTGATTTGGGGCGCGATCCGATAAATAGAAAAAATTGTATCGACGGTTTTCAACGAAAAAATTGACCAATTTTGGGCACCTGTAGCTCGAAAACGGTACCTCCGATCGACTTGCGGTCAGTAGATTATGAAAGACCAACTTTAGGACACATAGTGTTCAGATGGTCCTCTGTTTAAAAAAATGCCGTCATCTAGGAGAAATTTTTAAAAATATAAATCATGTCACGTTTTCGTCTCATTTTGGCATGTTTTAAATTTTTTTCTCGAAAATGTGACTTCAAATCGAGAAAATAAATATGTTATCGTATTCCTCGCAACAGGCCCTATAATTACAGATATAATACTTGCTCGTACTATTTTTACAGGGTGTTTTATAAAGCTTGAAAATGTTCGATTTTTTTCGAAAAAAACGGACATTTTTACACATTATTTTTTATTACGAAAAAACTAATAAAGCTAAAATTACAAAATAATTCTGGCGTAATGTACGATATTTGCTCTAAAACATATCCGAAATTCAAATTGCTTGAGTAAGCACTTTCGGAGATATGAATTTTTAAAATTTACGCAAAAAGTGTCGACTTTGATCGTAAATTGCCGCTTTATTTCTAAATATAATCAAAAAACCTTTGCGCCATCATTTAGATCGTCTAATTGCCTTTTAAGCAAGTATTTACTATTTTTTTCTATGACACTTGGAAATGGGTGAAAAACACGTTTTAAAAAAAACTTACACATTTTTGCCTAAAAATCGCGACTTTTTTCGTCCATTGAATTTGCCTAAGTCGGCTTGGATGACAGTGTTTTTTCTACCCTGCGTTGAATGTATACAAGGCACGTTTAAAAATTATCGAGCAAAATTGAACTGTCAGTTGGATTCAAACATGTGTCTATTTTTCATAATATCTAAATAAATATGGTTTACAGGTGGAAAATTATACTTGGATCGGAAAATTTGGATTTTTCTGGACCCTATGCACAATTTTACGCAAAACTATACAGTATTTCAGTACAAAATCTCGCTAAGAAAGGCCATTCTGGCACGTTTACGAGGGACGATCTAAATTTTTTGCCTTTCGCGTATGCAGTGCCCTGCAGCTGTTACGTATTAGTATTATATATATATACAGAGTATTTAAAAGAACAAATAAATAGGTTTTTCTTACACATTATACAGGATTTATTAAAAGGCGTGTATTTTTAGCAAAAGTAGGTTGCTTTTAGTCCTATACAGGATGTTATTAATGGTTCGGGCCAAAATTTCTTTACACACATCCTATGATGTGTGATATTATACAGCGTGTTTCGGTAAACGCGTTACTTTTTTATTAATTTTATTAAAACATTTAAATTACATATAGGGTATTTAAAAATGTAAGTTTCTCTGATATATTTTACAAGGCATTATAATAAACATAAATTTAACCATATAATTTGTAATTATATATTGGATTTTTTAAAAGTCATGTATTTTTAGCAAAAGTGGGGTATTTTAAAATTATACAGGATGTGTGATACTATGTGAGGGCTTATTATTTATTTTCGTATACCTGGTTACTTTTCGTTTTTTAATTATAAATTATACAGTGTGCGTAAAAGGGTAAATAAATTGGAATTTTTAATACATTATACAAGGTATTACAAAGTTGTACATTTAAAATGCTTGTGTATACTGGATTTTTATGTGTGTTTTGACAAACATGATTATTTTATTTTTTTAATAATACATATTATTCAGTGTCTTTGAGAAGTTAAATAAATTAGGCTTGCCTATACATTATACAGGGTATTACAAAAATCACCAAAAATTTGGAGATTCACAATAAAGACAGGATTATTAAAAATATTTCGAAAATTTAAAGCTAAAGCACGAAGGTTTTAGTGCTTTTGTGGATCTAATATACAGGATATTTTATGTATATCTGACCAAAAACATGTAGAGTTAGGACATATACTGTAGTACAAATTAGGTTTTGGTACATGGTACATGGTACTCTCCGGTTTTTATTTTTAAATATTTATAATATACAGGGTATTTAAAGAAGTATATAAATAAGTGTGTTTTTTATATTATACAGGGTATTTTAATTAACGAGGATTTTTTAAAAGTCATGTTTTTTTTAGCAAAAGTGGGGAGATTTTAGTATTATACAGGATGTATGATATTATGCGAGGGTTTATTATTTTTTATCGCAAACACGGTCACTTTCCGTTTTTTGATTAGTAATTATACAGTGTGTGTAAAAGGGTGAATAAGTCGGACTTTTTTTGCATTATACAGGGTATTATAAAGTTGTAGATTTAAAATTCGGGATTTTTATATGTGTTTTGGCAAACATGAATATTTTATTGTTTTAATTGTAAATATTATACAGTGTGTTTGAGAAGTTGAATAAATTAGGCTTGCTTATACATTATACAGGGTGTTACAAAAATTACCAAAAAGTTGGAGATTCATAATAAAGACGGGATTTTTTAAAATTTTATAATTTAATGCTAAAACAAGGTGATTTTAGTGCTCTTGTGGATCTTATATACAGGTTGTTTTGGGTATATCCGCCCAAAACATGTAGGGTTAGGACACATACTGTGGTACAAATTAGGTTTTGGTACGTGGTACGTGGTACTCTCCGGTATTTATTTTTTTAATATTTATAATATACAGGGTATTTAAAGAAGTAAATAAATAAGTGTATTTTGTTTTATTATACAGGGTATTTTAATAAACGAGGATTTTTAAAAGTCATATTTTTTTAGCAAAAGTGGGAAGTTAATATCTCCATATCTATACAAAATACATAAAAATTAATTTGACAAAAAAGTAAGCTAAATTATTTGTGACGTCATTTTTGACCTCGAATATAAAATCATATTATTTACATTAAACCTTAAGCAAATTAACCAGAACTAACCACGACTGTATGTATGTATATTAAATTTCTTTTCCTTTTTTCTTTTTTTTAAGTTTTGGGGGTCTCGTGCAAATGCGATAGCGATACTCGGTTTGTCGATATCTCAAAAAATGCGGTTTTTTGAGAAAAAATCTGAGGGGTAGTGCTACGGCGCGAGTTGCTGACTTACCTACCGTATAGAGAATTGTTCCCCTCATCGTTTTCTGTTGTCCGCTTCATGCCCGTCGGTAGAAAAATCCAAAGTTGATGTTTAAAAGTCCTTCCTAATATTATCTGATTCGAACAAAAATGGATGCATTGGATGCGGAAGCGTCAATAATATAAAGATCCATCAAAAAATCACCAACTTTCTAATAATAAAATTCCCAAGGTTACCGAAATCGACCAAAATAACTCTTTTATTTACCTCTAACTGGTCCGTTTAAATCGATAGTAATTAAGGTGCTCTTTAATTAAGGTCCTATAAAAAAATGTCGTATCTCTAACCGTTTAGGAGATAAAGTCGATTCACGCATTTCTCGATGGGAGTACTTTTATTTATTTTTTTTTAAATAACCAAAAGTCATCGAAAATAACCGGTCAGTCGTTTAACTCCCATTTACTTCACTGGTCACGCAGGTTTGTTGGATGGAGTTATCGGTAGTCGCAGAACCCACTTACTACTACTACTAACGAATTTTTGAAAAACGTAAATATTGAAAAATGTAAAAAATTATAAAAATGTTGAAAATGTTAAAAACCAAAACTAACTAGAACCAACCAAATGTCACCGAAATTAACCAGTAATTCGTTTTACACCGTGTACCCCACCCAGCGCCCCTTAAACTTTTTATTTTAATAGTTTCCCAAGGATTTGTTACCCAATAAAAATCGTAACATTTCGGGCTTTATAAAAATGCGTAATTTTTGTATAATAAAATTTTTTTTAGCTCCATTGGTTTTTAAGATATTTACAATTTAACCCTAAAATTTAAACGCAAAAATCTCAAAAACTAGAAAAGGTATAAAACTAAATAAGCTTTATTCAAAAGGTAAAAAGGTTACATGCATATGTTCAAAAAAAAAAAAGGAAATTAGCCCAAAAGTTAGTTAAGTCAAAAACTTGGCTTCAACACAGTGAAAGTTTTGAATTTTTTTTTAAACGTAAATATATATATTTTTAATTATAAATTCTTTTTTTTTTAATGTTAAAATTTGCAATAAAATATTTAAAAAATAAAATTAAATATATATATATATATATATATATATATATATATATATATATATATATATATATATATATATATATATATATATATATATATATATATATATATATATATATATATATATATATATATATATATATATATATATATATATATATATATATATATATATATATATATATATATATATATATATATATATATATATATATATATATATATATATATATATATTCTTGCATAAAAATAAGACAAAAAGTTCCTATTAATATGGGTCCGAAAATGCTTCCTAAGGGAGCTACGCTCCTTTGAATAGAACACCTTAAAGAAGATTTTTTCTGTATAATTTTAAACCCTTTTAAAATTAAATTTTGAAAATTGTTGTACGGTATAAACATTTGAAGGTAAATAAGATTTTAAATTCAAAATTTAAAAATTTTATTTAGGGGCGCCGCATGCGGGGAAGGGTAAGGGTAAAAACAGATTAATTTTCATTAATAAATATCCGCAAATCGGTAAGTTTTGAAAGTCTATGTTCTCGTAAATGGTACGCTCTATTGAATTAAACTAGGAGTACCTTTTTTACGTAAAAAAACTCCAGAATTTTTTTTTAAATTTTGAATTTAGAATCTAATTTACCATCAAATGTTTATACCGTACAACAATTTTCAAAATTTAATTTTAAAGAAGTTTTAAGTTATAGAAACAAAATAAATATATATATATATATATATATATATATATATATATATATATATATATATATATATATATATATATATATATATATATATATATATATATATATATATATATATATATATATATATATATATATATATATATATATATATATATATACATATATATATATATATATATATATATATATATATATATATATATATATATATATATATATATATATATATATATATATATATATATATATATATATATATATATATATATATATATAGTTGTAATTTATTTATTTTTTAAATATAATAAGAAATTTAAAATATAAAGTAAGCTCTATGTAAATTATTTAAAATGATACCTGGTAGATTAAAAAATTATTACTTATTTTGTTAGTTTAAATTTAAATAAAAAAAAAGAAACTGTTTAAAAAAAATGTCTTTTTAGAAAAAAATATTTCTTTAAAAAACTATTCTTTTGGACTATTTTTTTCGTATGCAACGACAAGAAATTATCTTTGAAAATATAATTTAAACTGCAACTGGATTTGATTGGTAATTTAGAATCTTAATTTTATCTGTTGGGACTGTCTTTGGGCGAATGTATTCCCTCTTAGTCCGCAGGAGTGAGAGATTTTAAAAATAGTCACGTTTAGCAAAATTATTAAATGACAACACTGTAAACCATTGTTTTTTAAAGTATATAGGGTCACTATGATTACCATGCAGAAAGATTGCATGTAACAGTGTTCCCAATGTGCTCAAAAATTATTGTCACTTAAAGAATGACCCCCACTACAAATTTTAACAATATTTTCATAAAACGGTGGACAGACGGCACAGGGCGAATGTATTCCCTCTTAGTCCGAAGGAGTAAGAGATTTTAAAATTAGTCACGTTTTAAATTAATGCAAATTGTATGGTATGTATTGTAATTGTTTGCCATATATACGGTTTCCGACTCAACTAGCATTTAAGAAAAGTTCTTGGTAAATGGCAACAATGTAATTCATTGTTTTGTTGAAGCATATAAAGTTACCATAGTTACCTCGTGAAAAATTGAATTTAACAGTGTTGCCGATGCGAGGAAAAATTATTGGTACTTGAATAATTTCCCTAACTAAAAATTTTGGTGATAATTATATAATTAGGTGGACAAAGCGCACAGGACGAATGTATTTCTTGTTCCTTTTATTTTTGTTGGTCTTCTGTGATGACTGATCTGTTCAGACTTTGCGTTCCTATTACCTATATCGACCCTTAGATTTAGTTTATTAAACCACTGTACCCTAGTTGGTGGAAGCAGAGTATACTCTGCTGTAAATAAAATTAAACCGATTGCAAATTATGTTAAGTTTCAAAATATTGTTACGTTATATTTCTTAGTAGAACTTTATTTATAATATATATTATCCCTATTTTAAAAAGTAGGTACATGTAAAATAGCTTGGTAGACCTATTCCAGATATAAAGCTCATTCGTGCTAAAAAATCTACGGTAGGCGGTTGTTATAGAAAGCAAAAAAAGGCGCTTAAAGAAAAAATAAATGAATATGCGGGTGTAACACTTTAAACGCCTTATTTTATTTTCCATTTTTGTTTTTATTTAGACGGGGCTGACAAAATCAATTGTCATAGCACACATATTTTTTTTCTATACATAAAACTAAACAGAAAAAATACTTTGTACTAAAATAAAAACTTTAAAAAAAGTATTGTTTAATGCTCTTTTTTAAAATTGTTCCTCGATATACTAAAGCACGAGCAGCCATTAGCAGGCAGCAGACCTGAACATACTATATTAAAAATATTATTTGCTTTAGCAGTAATAAACTTGTTCTTCAAGTAAAAAAGACTAGCAAAATCAATAAACGGCTCTAGATACAAAAAAAATCTAATTGCTGTACTGAGCCATATTTAAGAGAACATATGTTAGGGGTGCCGTCTTTTAAGGTAATTTTGGGCAACCTATATTAAGTTTTTCTATACAGTTGCAAATAATTAGAATAATAATGGAATGTATACCATACTACAACCCATACAAGCAAGAGATTAGATAAGAATAGTAAGGATATTTGTGTTACCTGATATACTACATACATTTAAATAGTTATGAGTATTTTACTAAATTTGGCACAATAAATGATATCTATTTTATACTGTACTCTAAAACGCACTTCTAGATACTTGGTTTTAGTCCGGAAAATCAACTTTTACAGTATTGCGTCGGGTAACAAAAAACTTTAACCGAGTAGTCCGGTAAAACTTTTTTGAGTTATTAATAAGTCAAAAGCTGACAACTACTAAATTTTCATTTAAATTCGTGCATATTAATTTACAAGGCTATAAAGATAAGTCATAATTATCTCTTTGATTACGAAATCTACTCTATCTTCACATTTTCATTGAGAAAATGACAATTTTTTCTCATACCTTTCTGCCGATTGGTACTAGCTGCCTTGTAGCCTCATTAGATTTTTGCAAAATTTTATTAGGAATGAAATTCACAAAAACTATCTTCCTTCGTTTCGTCAATTTTACCAAAAACTATTGTAAAATAACACTAATTTTCAAGAGACTTTATTTTTTACCTTGACATAAATAAATACAGGACAGTTTCATTTCTTGGATATATCAGCGCAATCTTTGCGTCAAATTTAAATTTTATGTCAGTACTGACAATGTTTCTATCAGTAAAAAAAATCCTTAAATCCGTTTCCAAAGAAGACAATAAATTATTTTGTAGGTATGTAGGTTAAAAATACGTTATTATTTCAAAACATTAATTTTGACAGTACAGTATAAAATAAAATATTGTACATCATTCGTCCAAAAAGCCTTTACTGTACTCGTTTCGAAATTCCAAACTTTGCTCATCTCACTCATACAGTAAAAGTTCAATTTCTGGACTTAAAATTTTTACTCTTGTTGTAAGTCTGTCACGAAACAAAGATCATTTTCAAACTGTTCTTTACCATTTAATAATAATTAAACGAACTTGTAGCAAAGTGTTGGATGTCTACCGGTCTAGAGACCCAATGTAAAAACACATAGTGCATAGATGACATATTTAAGAACTAAAGTTATACCTAAAACAAAATAGCTGGAGTATTAAAATTTAAAATCATACAACCATCAGATCACATTACCGGTGAGTTAAGAAACAAAGAGACAGATTATGGTTGAACTGCTCAATAAAAAACTTAGCGTAATTCTTATTTCTTGTCAATAATTTCAAAAACAATAGATAAATTGAATGATACAAGATTTTTGTCAAGTTTGGAATTGAAAAGTGCCTTATGTGCTACTTTATTGCAAGGGGTGTAGAATATAGAATTAAGCAAACAAACTTAAAACTTCGATAAAATAAATATATAATTACATCCTCGTCAAGATAAGGAAAATTAGTTTAATATTGATGATTTCCATAATATTTTAAATAAAATAAAATGTATTCACCAAGTTATAAGATAGCATGGACCAGACCAGGAAAATCTTTACCATGAAGATATTTTCATTCCTAACAAAAAAGGTGCTAAAGTTTTCTGTTTTCCAAGATAAAAGGGATATGATACTCTGCGTAAAAGTTAAAAGAAACCAACAAAATATTTTTTACATTGCCAAGTTTAGATTATGCTGTAACATTTTTTTTTCAGTGAAATTATAGAACACGTTACTGGTGACTTAACTGAATATTCAGGAAGTGATAGTATGTTTGACAAAGCTCGAATATTACTAGATAAACTTGAGTTCCTTTTAAAGAAATCTGAAATTTATGAGTCGCAAATACTTTCACATTCTATTATGTCGGTAATGTTCTCGCGCTTAATATTTTCATTACTTCACATTGCTGTCGGTATTGCACTCCACAGAAAGTTTGGATCAAAAAAGTTATTAATATGTCTCATGCGATGGGTTTCTGCTGTTTACATAAAGAAGTTCGGAATTATAAAATATCAGCTGCAATACAAGATGTCAGTTTTAAAGATAGTGGTTTACGATAATGCTGATTAGAATGTGGAGACATTGGACAGTAGGGAATATATATATATATATATATATATATATATATATATATATATATATATATATATATATATATATATATATATATATATATATATATATATATATATATATATATATATATATATATATATATATATATATATATATATATATATATATATATATATATATATATATATATATATATATATATATATATATATATATATATATATATATATATATATATATATATACAGAATAAGTCTGTGAAGTGGGACCCCCCATTTATTGCTTTAAATATTCAAATTGGAAACAAAAATAATATGGTTTTTGCAGCTTTATATTTTGCGAACAACGTTATGTATACAGGGTGTATCATAAAGACCGTACAAGGACAAAGTTAATTTTTTTAAATGACTCTCTAGATATTTTTTATCTAACATATCATATCCCTATATTCAATTGTTTACGAGATATTCTCATTTAAATACGAATTTAGAATGAAAAAATCCGCTCATCTCTCAATGTTGTTTTACGTTTCTATGGTTTTAGTAGAGTGACAAAACAGCCATAGTAATAATTAATAAGTAATTAGATATCACATGATGAGTAGAAATAGGTAAAACCTTAAACAAGAAAAAAACGATTAAAACTATTTTTTTTCAGATTAATAAAACTGTCAATATGACATTTTTATTAATCTCTATAGCATATATGGTTACTATGCAACTCTCAAAAAACCGCTGAAACCATAGAAACGTTAAACAACATTAAAAAATGAGCGGATTTTTCCCTTCTAAATTTGTATTTAAATGCGAATATCTCGTAAACAGTTGAACATACGGATATGATATGCTGAACAAAAAATATCTAGAATTTTATGCAGAAAACAAAAATGTAACAAAAAATATGGGGAGTCATTTAAAAAAATGAACTTTGTTCTTGTACGGACTTTTTGATACACCCTGTATACATAACGTTGTTTGCAAAATATAGAGCAGCAAAAACCAAAATATTTTTGTATAAAACATTTTTTCCCAATTTCAATATTTAAAGCAATAAACGGGGGTCCCACTCATAGACTTACTGTATATATATATATATATATATATATATATATATATATATATATATATATATATATATATATATATATATATATATATATATATATATATATATATATATATATATATATATATATATATATATATATATATATATATATATATATGTATAATATAATGTTTTAATAGGTTTCACCGAAAGGACTTTTTTCCGCTTTTGAAATTGGTGTCAAAAGTAAAAATAGCTGCTCAGAGCAAAAAAAATTATAATAAAAACTTATTTTATACGTCAGAAGAAGGAGTAAATTTTCTTTTCTTACACTAAATAAAAATTTAGAACCCAAGTTATTAAATCCCATAAAATTAAATTGTTATTTGGAAATTATATTTATAATGGAAATTAAGTAAATAAAACCAACTTTGAAAAGGGCTTAAACAATTTTATAGAAGAATTAATAGTCAATAATAATAATTATAAAATTCCTGCAACCAATTTTGTGCTATTCATTTATACTTCTCCATCTGTTCTGTACCATTATTTACATCCGCTGATCAATCAATTTTACATGCACAGCGATTGAAAATGAAAACGTCCATGATTAATTTTGATCAACCGTTGTATTTGAAATGTAGAGATATAATAGGTGCTGCAAACACAAACGATGCTGTTTATGTTATTAGACTTGGTGGTTTCCACACGTTACTATACTTCTTAGAAAGCAATGATGTTATTATAAAATATAGTGGAATAAAGACAGTATATAGGGTGTTTTGACTCTTACTATTGGGATCTCAGAAACGGCAAGAGATACGAAGAAGCTTAAAATGGGGGCAAACGTTTGTATTGATGAGCCCAATACACTGTTGAGAAATTAAAGTTATCTTTTGTGCTGTCGAAAATATGGCGAAAAACTCAAATATGCGATTTTAGTTTTTATTTTTTACGACTTTATTTAAAAAAGGTAAAAAAACTAAAAATTATTGGAACATTTAAGCTTCTTACGGCAAAATCAAAAATTGCTTAAGACGTCTCGTTTTTTCTAAACCAACATTAACTTTATTTTTTCTTATGGACGCCATCTTCAATTTTTGCATTTGTTGCCTTTTAAATGATGTATAACAAGTTGCCCTTGTAACCGCAAAATTCCGATATATTTAAAAAAATATATCTTAGTCCGATTTGATTTTTTCCATTTGTTACATTTAAATGCGATTTTGTTTTATTGCAAATTACTGTGTTGCTATAAATGGCTTTTACGAAAAAAAAAAGAGATATGACAAAACTTTCTTACAAAATTGACAGAAACAATGTGAAATCATTAGAAATGTATCAGAATATTTATTCTAAAAGATCACCCCCTCATCGAACTTTGTGTAAATTATTGGACCAAAATCTTGCTGCATTAAAAGACATAAGGCAAAGAAAAAAGGACTGAACTTTCAAATTTTTTGCAGTAAGATGAATCGCCATCGGTTTTTTTGTATTTGATTCGTGAGAGGTTCTAGACAGTTTGTGACTGTATGTAAAAATTGCATCGGTGCATAGAGAAAATGGATTTTAAAAGTGCACATTAAAATATTACAAAATTAAATTAATAACTAGGAAAATATTGACGTAAATAAGTTTAATTTTGCCACTAGGGGCTTTTTAAGATTTCTGAATATAAATATAATATCGACACTGATGTTAGAGGTACCTAGTGATCAGAATGATGAATTACTACGTCATCACCTGTAGTTTTGTGAAAATTCGTTATAAAATTAGTTATTCGGGGGTTTTTGAGGTCGCTCGACAGAATATCATGACGGTAACGGTCTCCGAGGTATCTAGAGAGCAGGGTAGCTGGTTTTAACGTCGTCTCCTGAATTTTTGTAAAATTATTTAAAAAATAGCCAACACTCGTAACTCTGTGGGTTATACGATACGATACATCAAGATCGAAACGTTCTTCATGGTACCTAATGCCCAGGGTGGCTGGTTTTAACGTCGTCTTCAGGAGTTTTGGAGAAATTGGTTAAAAAATTAATGGAATATCGTTAAATCGGTGGTTTTTAAGGTGACACTTCACGAATATCATGATGGTAACGGCCACGTACTACCTAGTGCCCGGGACGGCTGGTTGCAGTGACAAATATTTTATTCCTATATAACAAAAAGTACATGTTTACAAAAAATGGCATACTTGAATCCTTTTACAATTTAATTTTTTTTTCATTCTTATATCTTCTTTATTTTCTTTGTCTGTGGTTTCCACGTCTAACGAAAAAAATGTCTTTTACAGAATATTTTTCATTATTTGTGCCATGTATGCCTGCACAATTTTTGCACACGATGCAGAAGTTTAAACCATGCCTCCTATATCCACATGAAGTTCCGCAATCTGGTTTACATCCACGAAATACTAAATTCATTATACTTGGTGGACCAAGTAACTAAGTCATTTATATTGAAACTAGGGTTGGTTCTTTAAGTCCCATCTCCAGGTTGTTGGATTCAAATTTTCGTCTTCTCCGTATAACCAGTTTTACATTTAAAAGTATACACTTTTTAAGTGTTACGAGAATGCATCTACTTATTGTTGGCAATTGCCATTACATACATTCTATATCTATGGGTTTCCGCTAAGTGAATGTAACTTAATTTAAATTTTTCGGTATATTAGGTTTTTTGAAAGTAAGTGGGACATCTAACGTTGCACGTTGCAAAAAGTAGTTGACAGCAATGTTCAACTACTTCTTTATCAAAGCACGTTCTTTCAATTTTGTATGCATGTAACATATCTTTCTTTTTTTAATAATGAAAAATTTAATTTTGCCTTAACGTAAGGAAGCAGATTTCGTATTGCATCTAGTTAAAGCATGTAGTTGTAAAATATTTTCTTGCACAGCTGGAAGGTGATGCAAAGTCTTCTATGAGTATAACTCTTCCGGTTTTTTGTTGAGCAGGTTTTTTAAAAAAATCTACGTTGCTTGGGTGTAGGGTATCGGGTAAAATAAAAATATCAGTAGCTTCTGCAACAACAATTACTATTTTATTAAGATACTGTAGGTACCATTTTTACTGCAGCCGTGACTATTATTCTATCGGCATCAGCTGCGTGTTGCATAAAACCAATATCTATTTCAGCCAATATATTATATATATATATATATATATATATATATATATATATATATATATATATATATATATATATATATATATATATATATATATATATATATATATATATATATATATATATATATATATATATATATATATATATATATATATATATCAGGGTGTCCGGAAAGGTCATGTCATAAATGATAGGACATACAGAGGAGGTCAAAAAATATTAGTACTTCATATAAATTTTTTTCTATTTTGCTTCGTTACCGAGTTATTAACCTTCAAAGTTAGAAAAAAAAGATAATATAATTCATAGCTGTTAAACGGTTGTCATGGTCACAACGACATTTGGTAAATTTAATAAGCTCATAGTAGTGCTTCTTTCCATATGTAAATTTTTGTTCAGTTCGTTTGTATTATACAGGGTTGGACATTTTTTTTTCGTTTATGGTATGTATTTTTGCATACTTTAAAAAAATATATTTTGCTGTGATCGTCTAATTCCTTCATCATTTTTCTACAAAAAAGGTATACTTTATCTTAATCGATATCTTGCACCGTTGTGGAGAAAATTAAATTTTAATAAAAATAGTCAGCCATTGAACAGAAAATAAACAAGTCACTTTTGTTGCACCTGTATGCATTTTTTTCAAGCTTAAAACTTTATTAAGATAAAATTTGAGTTTAAACTAGAATTCATAAAACCCGCTTCCTACTTTTCGGGTTTGTTCAGTTACAGGGTGGAATATTTTTTCCGTGTGTGTATTTTTGAATATCTTTAAAAAAATGATATTTTGCTGTGATTGTCGGATTCCCTCATCATTTTTTCTTTAAAAAAAGCTATACTTTAAAGATAAAGTACATTATATCGATGTAACGCACCGTTCCGTTGTGGAAAAAATGAAAATTTAATAAGGCACATAAAAATTATTAAAAATTTAATAAAGACTTAAAACAAAATTAAAACACGATAACAGCAATAAAACTAGATAACAACATGAAAACGAGATAACAACATTAAAACAAGATAACAACAATAAAACAATGTAATAATATTAGGGAATTTGTTCAATATGGGCACCTTGAACTTCAATACATTTTCTGAAGTTCTCTAAGCATCTGCGCTGTACTCTAAATAGCATTTGAGGGTCATTTTTAATGGAGTCGGCGGACACAAGTATGCGGTCTAAAAGCTCGTTTCTGGTATTTACAGGCGTTTGATATACTAAACTTTTAAGATGGCCCCAAAGAAAGAAATCAAGTGGATTAAGATCGGGAGAGCGAGGTGGCCATGGAAAAGGACCACCGCGACCGATCCATCGGTTAGGAAATCTATCGTTTAAAAAATTTCGTACAGCTCTACCAAAATGAGGAGGTGCACCATCATGCATTAGCCACATATTGTTTCGAATATTTAAAGGAACATCTTCCAATAATGGGTTAAGATGTTCTTGCAAGAAAGTTAGATATTTATCGGCATTTAAATTTCCATCAATGATGTAGGGTCCAATTAAAAAATTGCCGATTAGTCCAATCCATACATTAATCATAAATCTAACTTGATGCTTAGTTTGAAGAATAGCATGTGGATTTTCATCACTCCAAATATGCATATTATGAGCATTAAAAATACCATCACGGGTAAAGCCAGCTTCGTCACTAAAAAGAACTTTGCTTATGAACGTTGGGTCATTTCTTTGTTCTTCCAAAAAAGCTGAGGAAAAATCCACACGTGGAATATAATCAGCTTCAGACATAGCGTGAACTTTCTGAATATGATAAGGGTGAAGTAATTGTTCCTGCAAAATGTCATTTACTATAGTTTTAGTAATGTTAGATGCCGACGATAATTTTCGGATACTGGTACTTGATCTTCTTCTACCAACTGTAGTATCAGTTCTTCTGCTTCGACAGTTCTTCTTTGTCTTGGTCGTCCGACTCCACCGGGCTTTAGTTTTAATGATCCTGAGAAAAAAGCATTTAAAGTAATAGTAGTAAAAGGTTTGTACTCTTTGGAATACCAGTTTCCGCAAACTTCTATCAACTCGTTCCAAAGTTCTCCTATCCGAACCCTTCTATTTGGAAACCGATCAGCAAAAAAGCGAACAGCTTGTGCAGCATTACCTTCGGCAAGCCCATACATTAGATGCATATCTGCATATTCATCATTGCTAAAATTATCCATAACGGTTATTTGATAATTAATTGAGTAATAATAACGGTTATTAGTTAATTAATTGAGTATCCAATTAATTTACTAAAAAGAACGCTCAACGAAAACGGTTGGCCGTCATCATTGACACATGCACTTAAGCTTGTTACACACTATTCGTGTTGACGAAACAAAGTCGGTGACCACATCAGCGAAACAAATCATCGAACAGTGGGAAGCGGGTTTTATAAAATCTAACTAAAACTCAAATTTTATCTAAATAAACTTTTAAGCTCAAAATAAAAACATATAGGTGCGACAGAAGTGACTTGTTTATTTTCTGTTCAATGGCTGACTATTTTTAATAAAATTTAATTTTCTCCACAACGGTGCAAGATATCGATTAAGATAAAATATACCTTTTTTGTAGAAAAATGATGAAGGAATTAGACGATCACAGCAAAATATCAATTTTTTTAAAGTATGCAAAAATACATACCATAAACGAAAAAAATGTCCAACCCTGTATAATACAAAGGAAATGAACAAAAATTTACATAAGAAGAAAGAAGCACTACTATGAGCTTATTAAATTTACCAAATGTCGTTGTGACCATGACAACCGTTTAAAAGCTATGAATTATATTATCTTTTTTTTCTAACTTTGAAGGTTAATAACTCGGTAACGAAGCAAAATAGAAAAAATTTATATGAAGTACTAATATTTTTGACTTCCTCTGTATGTCCTATCATTTATGACATGACCTTTCCGGACACCCTGTATATACATATATATATATATATATATATATATATATATATATATATATATATATATATATATATATATATATATATATATATATATATATATATATATATATATATATATATATATATATATATATATATATATATATATATATATATATATATATATATATATATATATATATATATATATATATATATATATATATATATATATATATATATATATTATATAAGGTGGGCCGAAAAAATGAAAACTCAAATTTCAAAACGCAATACCCGGCAAAATATGCCTTTTAATTTACCTAACTTGGAAAAAAAAATTCCATTAGATTAAAGGTCATCTTGTGCCCTCTACATTACTATTAATAAAACAAAAATATCATATTTTTCCACATTTCTATTGTATATAAAATAATAATAATTATTATTATTATAAACATTTTATATAATTATAATAAACCTAATATAGTAATTTATTATTATATATACTTAGAAATGTTATGACATTTTATCAACGCAACCTAAAAAACTGTCAAATTTATCGCATTGAATCAGTTGTTTTAGGCAAGCGAATTTGTCAGGACCGGCTCGAACGACGCGACTTAAGATTTAAGTTAAAAATTAATTAATCTTATAATTATTGTTATTTTTTAATCGGCGTTTTGTTAAAAATAAGTGGCAAAAAGACCATAGTCACTAGAAAAACAATGGAATATCCTATTTTGGGACATCCAAGTGAACTTAACTGTAAAGTTTTTCCAACTATTAAGGATGTGTTAAAATATTATTTGTTTGTCAGATATAAACTCAAAGTGAAATATTCAGGAAAAGAACAAAGTTTCTCAGATATTTCAAAATGTGTTGTTTTAAAAATCCAGGAAATATGGAATACGGCGTCAATTCCAACAGTTTCGTCTGAGCAAATTAGACAGTTACTGCGAAAATATCATACAGAGTATTTACAATTGTTAAGGTTTCCTAAAATCAGACAAAATAAAAAATATGAACTAAAAGTATTACATTTTTTGGCCAAATGCGAAACTAAACTGTTTGATGTTTCCTCTTGCAAATGCCAACCAATTTCCTCTTATTTCTGTGAAAAATCGCGTAAGGTACCACTAAAATAACAAACCTTTTTGAAGGATCAAAGACTATATCGGAAAATGGCCTTAGGACCTGTTGATGTGAAGGAAACGGAAATAATTTTAAAATTAAAGAAAAGAAAACAAAAGGAAACATACAAAATTGATAGTTCCAAGTCGCTTATTGACAAATCATCGACCTTTTCGTTGAAAAGATGGGCGATTTCATCGCAGAACAATTTCAGAAGAGCATGTTTTCATAACAGAGGAACCTGGATCTGTTTATGTAGGGTACGTGTCCCCAAAATCTGGTACAGGAAAATCCATTGCAGTAAGTATTTACGAATTCTGTGTAAGAAATAACATAAGCTTTGATAAAATGTGTGTAATTTGTTGTGATGGCACTGTAGTAAATAGAGGCCGTAAAAATGGTGCCATAAGATATTTAGAATTGCAAATTAAAATACCTCTTCAGTGGTTTATTTGTCAGATACATGCCAATGAGCTCCCAGTAAGACATCTATTTGATCACCTAGATAGGCGAACCACTGGTCCAACACAGCATTTAGGCTAGATTGGAAAAATGCTTGAGAACTGTGAAACACGTCCCGTAATAGATTTCGTTCCAGTTGTTGGATGTTTGCCTGAAGTGAATTCAGAAGATCTAAGTACAGACCAGCAATATTTGTACAAAATATGTTAGGCCGTTTTTCACGGAAACTGTCCACCGAACTTGGAAATTTGGCAACCTGTCAAACTATCGCATGCGAGGTGGTTGACTAAAGCAAATCGGCTTCTTCGGCTTTACATTGGTTGTGAAAATCCTTCAGAAAATCTCATAATTCTTGTAAATTTTGTTATGAAAGTCTATGCACCGATGTGGTTTTCGATAAAAATGCACCCTTCATGTAAGGATGGTGCCCGACATGTCCTTATAACTATCCAATTAACGCGATACTTAAGCAATAATTTAAAAGAGATAATAGATCCGGTTATACAACGTAATGCTTACTTCGCTCATCCCGAGAACATTTTATTGAGCATGATATCGGATGATCGCAAAGCCATCCGAGAACTTGGTCTCAGGAGCATTTTAAAATCTAGGACTGTGGAACATTCCGAAAAGATTCGAGAATATACCGTTCCAAAATGAAACTTTAATGCTGCTAATTATGTCGAACTTATTAAATGGATGAAAGTTAACGTTACACCCCCTCCCGTCTTACCAAATATCACTGATGACAACCTCAAATTATTTATCGAAAATGCTGATACTTTGGAGTTTCCTCGATTTCCATGTCATACACAAGCTATCGAGCGATGTGTGAAGCTAACAACTAAGGCATTAAACTGCGTGATAGGCGAAAAAGCACGTGATGGATTTATTCGCTTAGGACTTAAATCTGGTAAAATAATGCCTCACTTTCACCATAAGGCAGAATATAAAGCGGCTTAACATATGATTTTTTTTTCCTAGTTTATTTTTTATTTGTATTTGTTTTTGCAATAAATCTGTCTTTGTTATTTTCTTTTAACTTTTAACTTTTTTTATTTTTGGTAACAATATAACCCCTTGTAGAGGGCACAAAAATTTCAAAAATAGGAAAAATAAATTACACGTATTTTTTGTTTTAATTCAATACAACTTTTCCCCCCTATTGGATTAAAAAATATTAAATAAAAAATACACCCTATATGAGATCGGCCACCCTTTTTTTTTAAATATATTTTTTTATAATATAATATATATATATATATATATATATATATATATATATATATATATATATATATATATATATATATATATATACAGTATGTCCACGGAAAAGGTGTTGAAGAGAAAAAACTTTTATTTCTGATTTTATCGAAAAATTACTCTTGATAAAAAATTTTGCTACTTCTAAAAGTAAGATTGGAATAGAAACATTTAACATATTTTAAACGGGTGTTAAAAATTAAAAAATTAAAATTAAAAAATATTTATTTAAATATAAAAAAGCACCCAAATTTCAAAATTTAACCCATCCAAACCAATTTTCTAAATTAAAAATCGCCCTAATTTTTTTTTTGATTAAATTTTTATTTAAAATAAAAATTAAATTTTAACAATCATTTTATTAACAAAAATTTTTTTTTAAGTTAAAAATTTAAACTAAAAAAAAAATACC
The DNA here is from genome assembly GCA_019359885.1 of Listronotus oregonensis. NCBI lineage: Eukaryota > Metazoa > Arthropoda > Insecta > Coleoptera > Curculionidae > Listronotus > Listronotus oregonensis. Next base: position 123,464 of record JAHBCN010000990.1, read on the forward strand.
GCTAAGAATATAAAAAAAGTTTGTCAAAAAAGTTTATATTTTAAAAAGCCTATAGTCAAAAATTTGAAAAATTTTAAATTTTGGTTTTTAAGAATTTTAATCACAATTTTAAGATAAATTATTAAAACCCTTAAAAATTTATTTAAAATACTTTACTTTAACGAACCTTTTATTAATTTTTCTTATTATTTTTTAAATTCACTTTATTTTTACGATTTAACTTTTTTAAATTTTTGTTAACACCGACTTTAAAATTTAAAAATGTTTTTTCTCAAACCCTTTCTTTAAAAGTTTTTCAAAATTTTTATCAAAAAAAAATAATTTAAAAAAAAAATTAAAATAAAGAAAAATTTTTCCCTTTAATCTTTTCCGGTGGAACCCCCGCTAATCCACGAAGTGGAAAGAAAAATTTCTTTATTTTTTTTTATCAAAAGCCACCTTAAAAATTTTGCATTAGGTAAAAATTGGGATAAAACTTTTTAAAAAATTTTTCGCCGGATTCGAAAAATTTTAAAAAATTTAAATTTTGGTTTTTAAGGGCATTTAAAATTTTAGAAAATGGAAATGTTACTAGAAAAAGGGGGTTAAAATTTTTAAAAGATAGCCCAATTCCTTTTTAAAACCAGAACTTTTTTACTTTGGTGAAAAAATTAATTTTTTAATATTTTTAAATTAATTTCAAAAAAATTCAAAAATTTACCAAGAGGTGATAAAATGGGCACCTTAACTTTAAAAATTATTTTATTTTTTTCATTAACCGCAATTTTAAAAAAAAGTAAAATGTTAATTTTAACTGAAAAATATTGGGTAAAAGATATAAAAAATTTTTAATTGTTTTTTAAAATAAATTTAACACCCAAATTTTTAAAAAATAAGGGGAAAAATTTTTCTTTATCTAAGAAACCACCCAAAATTTTGAAAAAATTCCTAGTTTTAATTAAATTTAAACTTAAATTTAAAGTTCTCGTATCATTTAAGTTTTTTAATTTTCTGAAAGGTTTTAAAATTTTTTGTTAAAAATTTTTTTAAAATTTTTCAAGGAAATTTTTTTATTTTAATTTTTTTTTCGAAAAATCAAAAAAAAAATTTTTTTGAAAATAGTTAGGGATTTTAAAAATTTTTTCCTGCTCCCAAAAGTTGTGATTTTAACCACTTTGTTAAATTTACCACATTTTTAAGTCCATTGCTAACTTAAATAAGGCGATAGTCACTCGGCCGATAGTGTTTACGTGTAAATATAACAACATATTTTACGTTTACCCATTTAAAATTTAAAACCCAATAAATAATATATAGCCTGTACTTAATTTTAACTAGTTAAAAAACATTCCCTTACCCCTTCGCATCTAAACCGCTTAATTTAAATTTACTACACATGTGTTTTTTGTTCTTTATGCCATTATTCATGTTTATGGTAGTGTTAAAGTCAATTCTTTTTTGAGGGGTTTTTTAATGACGCGGGTGAGAATTTCTTTTCTCCTAATATTTTTTTACATATCAGTTTAAGGGAGATTATACGTACTTAAAGATCTTATGGATACATTAAAATTGAACAAGCCTGTTATTAAATAATTGGCGGTTAAAGGTTTCGTCTTGGCTAACTAAAAAATAAGGTATTTTATTCTACCTTTAAAATAATAAACTAAATAGCAATCCAGCGATCCATAATATTTTGTTAAATTAAAAGCGAAAAGTATATATTTTGTTTCTTACATCTATCATTGAAGGCACTGATACCTGCAAAATGGCAAATTTCAAAACGTTAGTGGTGCGTCCATCTTCAACCAATTTTTGTGCTGATTCTAATAAAGTTTAAAAGAGTGTACTTACAAAATCTTTTCCCCAAACAAAGCGTCCTGTAACTTTTACTTATTATTAAAAAACTAGAAAAAAGACTATAAATTTAACAAACAAATAAACAGACTTAAAAATGACCGCGCTACCAATTGACTGACGGTAAAAAATGCAAATAAGGTAAATAATGAAAATGATGACTTTTCGTGTAATAATAAGTCCAGTAACTAAAGACCTAAAAGTACCCAAAGCGGTAAATAAATCTGTACAGTTTTTATTTGTGGCGTAATTTTTAGGTCTTCACAGATGGTTTCGCGAGGGAAAAAGCTTATCACGATTCCGAAGTGGGCACCCAGTTTCCCACGAATGCCTGCCAAAATATGCGAATTAGAGAATTTTTGTAAAAACAAAAATGAAGATCACTTCGAAATCTACAAAAATGATCCTTGCCATTTTTTTTGCAACACCTATGTTTTTCGCAAGAACGGCCGTCGAAAAATCTATATTATTCCACACTGGATGGATGTGGTAGTTTCTTACCGCAAGTCACTGGTGTAATGAATTTCCCTGATTTTTGGAAAATTATTAAACTTTATTAAAAAGAAAAAGTACATTTGGAAACTAGACACTTTAAGCTTTCAAATGATGTGCATTGAAAAGCATTTCAATAGTTGTTGATGAGTTTTTGATTCGTGTTTATTCTATATTTTCTAGAACTCCGGAAACGTCTAAAAAATGCAGATGGGCAAAACAATTTTTTATCAAATTTTTTAGGATCATTAAACACATGCTAAGATCTCACTATAAAAAAGAAATGTTAATAAATAATTTTTTCAAAAAAATATTAATAAATTAATGAGATACTTTTAAAATATTGTAAAAAAAACTTTAACCGCTGTTTTTATTATTCTAGAAAAATCAGAATGGACCTAAACTCATATGCAATGATAGGTACAGGTTTTCCAATTCCGATTAACTTTAAATAATTAAAAAATGTATAATATTGCCCGAGTAATTGAACAATTCGTCCGCCAGCATATAAGTGAATCCAAGAAGATAGAGGCATTCTAGCGGTAGAGCGGCCGCTGAAATGAGGAAACTTTTGGGTCCTGTTATCTCGAAAACTATCGATTGTTTGAAAACTATTATGATGACAATTTTTGTAGATTACAAGTCTTCATTTTTTGTCTGAACAAAAATTGGCATATTTTGGTAGATATTAGCGGGAAACCCATTTTTTGAGACTTGAGGCCATTTTCAACCCTTTCCCACCTGTAAATGTTGATAAACTTTTTTTCTGTCGAAAGCATCTCCGAAGACCCAAGAATTGCGCCACAAGGGAAAACTGTACAGATTTATTTACAGCTTTGTCCCTTCATTTACAGGACTATATGTATGAAATTTTGACAAAAAGGCGTCACCCATAGGGGAAAATTAGAACCGGGCGTATAAAAAGGGATCAGTTTTCACCCTTACCCATGACTGGCAGGGGTGAATCTCAAAAGTCAAAGATTTTTCTGTCAAGATAATTAACTTGCAGTAAAAGCCTCAGATGGAAATTGGTCTTCAGGGTTTATTACGAATTCAAATCTTTAGTTTTAGAATGATTATCGCACATTACTTGCGAAAATACGTATCAAGCCTTAGTTTTGATATTTAGTCATGCCGACTATTTAGGCCAAAGTTGCTAAAAGGATGGCTGTAATATAACTAATTCTGTACAGTTTTTCCTTGTGGCGAAATTCTTAGATCTTCGGGAATGCTTTCGAGCGAAAAAAAGTTTATCGACATTAACAGGTGGGAAAGGGCTGAAAATGGCATCTTAAAGCCCGAAAAATGGGTTTCCCGCTGATATCTGCCAAAATATGCGAATTGGAGAATTTCTGTTTAGATAAAAAATTAAGATTGCCTTGTAATCTATAAAAATGGTCATTATCATTTTTTTTTCTAGATAACGGGACTCAAGAGTTTCTCATTTCAGCTGCCGCTCTACCGCTAGAATGCCGCTATCTTCATGCATTCACTTATAAGCGGGCAGACGAATTGTTCCATTACTCGGGCAATTATGTACATTTTTTAATCATTTAAAGTTTATCGGAATGGAAAAACCCGTACCTATTATTGCATATGAGGTTGGGTCCATTCTGATTTTTCTAGAATAATAATAATGTCAAAGTTTTCTTTCACAATATTTTGAGAGTATCTCATTAATGTATTGATATTTTTTGAAAAAAAAAATGGTTTGTTAATAACATTTCATTTTTATAATAGACCTTAGCAAGTGTTTAATGATCCCAGAAAATTTCTTTTACCATATTTCTTGCGTTTTGATAAAAAAAAACTGTTTTGTCCATCTGCATTTTTTAGCCGTTTCCGGAGTTCTAAAAAATCTGTACTTATATTATGGATTTTTTGACGGTCGTTTTTGCGAAAAATATTGGTAAAAGTCATTTCTGTAGATTTCGAAGTGATGTTCATTTTTTGTTTAAATGAAAATTCTCTAATTAGGACTTTAGAGAGCCATTTTCAGCAGGTTTCCACGTCGGAATCGTGATAAAATTTTTCTTGCTCGAAAGCATCCGCGAAGACTTAAGAATTGCACCACAAATAAAAACTACAGATTTATTTACAGGTTTAAGTACTTTCAGGTTTTCAGTTACTGGACTATGTATAAAAAACACTTAATCTTTTTTATTGGCCTTTACGTCTTTATGGATGTGTAAATATGGCTTTGGCAAACACTGTTGGCGCAACGTGAAAAAATATGGTTATTATATGATAAAATAATGATTATGTTAAATAATTTTAAATTTTAAACCTGATTACCCTAATTCGTTCCATTGACTCTACCTCGACGGGTAAATGCCAAAAGCATAAAACAGACTGTCAGATTCAAATAACATCATAACTTATAAATATTTTCTTTTCTTTGCTTCTCTTAATATAATATAATAATTAATATAATTTCCCATTACAGTTACTGAAAGCCATTATAAATAGCAATTTTTGCAAATGTGTTAATTTCTTTTTTCTGCTGTTTATGCGTTTTTGCAAAAAGGCGTAAAAAATTGAAGACCATATCAAAATAAGCATATGACTTTTTTCTTTATTTCCTTGGTAGTAAAAGAGCCATTAAGGGAATTGTTGACGCTAATGTAGGTAGGGAAAAAAGGTAACAAAAGAAACAATTTACACCCACGTGATTAATTTAATGTTATTGCACGGGTCTTGGCGGAAGATTTAGTAATCTTAGTATATCGCTGTGGATTTAAATTAAATGTTTCTTTTCGGGTCAGCGGGATTATTGATTTCGTTAGAGTGGTGTAATAGACTTGTCTTTGTATATCTCAGACCCTTGTTTGAAAATTTATTTGGATAAATTAATTAACCTTATAACAAAAAACTATTTACAGAATGGAATAAAAGTCAAATAATGCCTTATACAAAAACAAAAGTTTTTTTTTTATTTTAAGACAATTATAATGTTTGTTTTTAAGTTCCAATATTATATTATATTATATATTATATATATATAGTATATATATATATATATATATATATATATATATATATATATATATATATATATATATATATATATATATATATATATATATATATATATATATATATATATATATATATATATATATATATATATATATATATATATATATATATATATATATATATATATATATATATATATATATATATATATATATTAGTTTTGTTATTTGTATGTATCTGATATTTTTTTATAGCTACTTAATTTTGTTAATTAAATACTGGTTGGATTTTTCTGCTATACCTTGCCTAATTTATTTTTAACTAATAAATTCAAATGGGTTAATACTATATATTAAAACCACAGCCAAAGATTAGTTTGAAGATATCTTTAACATAGTGACACAAGGACTGTGCTGATAAGTACAATTTAAATAGGTATTCTATGATTTGTGGTAATACCGAGGGTAAAACTGGTTTTGTTTAACTCAAGTACCTAACCATTTTATAAAAACCTCAAATATATAATAGTTAATGTATATTTTATATTTTGCGAAAGAAGCAAAAACAGTACATAATTTATATTTGACTTTTTAACAGTTTTCTTTCTTGCTCAATTTTTACAAAAAGTAAACTGCCTCTTGTATCCCTACGTGGACAATGCTCTTAAATAACACTATTTTTTTAACATTACCGAATGTAAGTTATAGATGGATAATAAAAATCCTAAGGTGATAGGATTGAAATTATTTTCTTAAATTACACCAAATAAGTTTGGTTCATTTTACTAGATTTTTAGCTTTTTTTTCTTAAACACTTTTAAAAGAAAATAATAGAAAACTGTTAATGTCAAACAAGTTAAAAATATTTTGATTTATTTATTAATAATGTACCTAATTAGGCGTTTCCATAATGTTATAGTTATATTATTAAGTTGTATGAATTTTATATCTTCGATTATATTTTATGTAATAAGATTTTTGCTTAAGATCAAGGCGATGACCGTAGGACTACACCGCGTCTTCAATAACACATTTTAAAATTATATTCTGAAAATTTATATTTTTTTGCGTTTTTTGTTCTACCGTTTTAAACCAAACATTTAATATGGAAAGAAAACAATTTAGATATGGTAAACGGTATAATTTTTTAACTCTATATAAAATGTTTAATAAAATTAACAAATTATAAAATAAATGGGTCGATTTACTTGGAATTGTAAAACATTACCTGAATATAACAATATTACATAATAAAAACCTTTATTAATTTTTTAGCCGTTATTTTTAATGTTATTTCAAACTTACCAAGTTTTATAATGATTATATTATTATAAGAAATAAATTAATGAAATATATTTTTATTGTGTAATGGAGAGTTAAATACCCCCAAAATCTTAAGTTCTTTTTATGTTTAACGGAAAACTTGCATACCGGATTAGAAACATATCAAGTATAGTAAATACACCATTTTCTCCACTTAGGGATTTATGTAACATTTTTTTTTAAATACATGATTTAAGTTCTGCAACTTTTTTTTTTTTTGTTTAAAATGTTTAAAATAATTAGTGCCATTTTTATTTGCCTAGTAAATAAACATACACAAATTTATTTAAAAGCTTTTTTAATATTACAGGATAAATATTAGTGTAGTAGATTTCAAAGATACAAACAATAATTTTTGTTTTGACTAGAACAATCACAATAGTATATTTTATACCAAATATCGAAAGTGATTGATGGTGCTGTACAACTGCAGTTTGTTTTTAAAAAGTACCAGCCTACGAAAAGCATTCTATTTAAAAATTATTAAAAATAAAATAGATTTTTTATCTAATAAAATCTAACTGATAACTACGAATAAATTTACCTGGAATGTGAATTGTACCTAGCTTTGTTCTTGTATTTATTTCTAATAATTTGGAAAACTCAAACAGGACTTTCTTAAATCACTTTTTAAATCAAAAAAGAATAATGTCATTTTAATTTAGGCTGAGTTTCGTTTAAAAAAATATTATTAATTTTTTCCCTTCTTATAAAAACTTTTATGTCATTTTTAAATTCAGATAAAGTATTTAGTAAAAAACGTTTTCTCCTTTATAAATATAAAACTGAAAAAATTACTTTAAGTATAAAAACTCTTTATCACCTTCGTTTTGGTTAGTTTTGGTAAGTTTTAGTTTGTTCTGGTTAGTTTTGGTTAGTACTGATAAGTTTTTAAAAGTTTATTAATTTTTTTATTTAATAATAAAAAATGTTTTAAATAATATAAAAAGTACAGGTACAAAATAAATTATAATGAAAGCCAATCGTCAAAGTTAGGAAAAACTTTAAATACAAAAATAAAAAGCGTCATTATCTGCTGCTTCAAATTCTAACATCTTTTATTGCCCTGTGTCAAAAAAACAAAAAGAACAAAACTATTTATAAAAATAAAAACAGCCAAATACAATGATTTTTCAAAAAATCTTTTTATTATTAATTACACCTTAAAAAGTTGAAATTAATACTTGTGCATAAACCTGTATACCCTTTTGATTTAGGTTAATAAAAGTTGACATGAAAACATCGGTATTCTTGGCCATTTAATGCTATATTGGCCATTTAAAATTAATATTTTTAGCTTTTTAAGGTTTAAAATAATAAATATAAACTCCTTGCATGTGATTTATTTAGAACTGTTATTTTATTTTTATATTTATTTAAGTAAAAGGATAATTACAAAGCAAAAAGTATATATTTTTTTTATTTATCAAAACAAAAATTGCTTTAACTGTTGTTACCCTCAGCACATTTTTATAACTTTAAAGAATTGCTAAGGGCGTCCAAATAACCCGATTTTAATCTTTCAAAAACCTTTGAAAGCTTACAATCTCTAGTATATGTGACAAAAAATCAACTGTCTAGGTTTGATAGTCTGGACTCTACACAATGTGTTAAATTGTCAATTTTTTCAAACAAAGCTGGATAGAAAGTTACTATGCAAAAATTATTGACTGTTGTTTTAATAAAATTCGACACGATGCTTTACCATAGCATATTGTTTAACCTGGCCCAATATCAATATGGAAGTCCTCAGAAAAATCTAAGGGTCCAAAGTATCTAGGCAAAATAATTCATTTTGCAAGTTCTAACTAATACTATCCTGTTGAATATTTACTTAAGAAACTTTTATCTTCCTTACAATTTTTTTTGCGACCGACACTTACAAGATTATGGGCAATTTAGGTAATAAAAAATGTTGTTTTTTTTATATTCTATTTGTTAAAGAAATATTTCAAACTTTTTCGAGAAAAAACATAAAAGTATATACATACACATATGGGTCCGCCAGGTCTTTCTTTCCGAAATACAGGGTGTTAAAGTTTTTATTTTATTTTTCTATTTTTTAAATAAAATCTATGATAATGGAAATATTGGAGTAAAATTTGGTATCCGGGGGTTTTTTGGTATGACGGAATCGAATATAATCTTATTACGGCTCTTACTTGTAGGGGGAGGCACCTACACGTCTTTTTACTATTTTGAACAACCACAACTTTTTGGGACAGCCTGTATTACATTTTTAAATAACTTAAATATCTGTTTTGTCATTTATACGCCAAAAAGGTATACCTGTTAAAAGTCGATATGAGCAACTGTTATTGAGATATTTGGATTAAAAAAAATACCACGCATGACACGCATCTGATTTTATAACAGCAAAATTTGAAAAAAATTAAACAAAAAGTATAATTAAACGATATGTATTTTAATTTTCAATTAAATTATTGGTCTTAAATTATGTTTATCAAAACATAAAAAAAATTAAAAAAATACAAAAAAATATAAATAAAAACTTTAACACCCTGTATATCGAAAACGAAGGCCTTGCGGACCCATTATTGTATATACTTTTATGCTTATTTTTGGATCCTTAGCACGTACCTAAATTATTGACATTTTCTCATATATATATATATATATATATATATATATATATATATATATATATATATATATATATATATATATATATATATATATATATATATATATATATATATATATATATATATTATATATATATATATATATATATATATATATATAAGCAAAAAATCATCCTTATTACGTTACATTTATGTTTTCTTGTTCCTTTGTTACGTTAATCATCTTGAAACAATAACAGCGCCTTAAACTTAATAGTTTCGTTATATTTCCTTCAACTTAACAAAATCGTAGTTACGTTAAAAATACAACGTTCTAGTTTTGAATCTTAAACGGCCTTGTTATGTTTTTTGCATTGCTTAGGCCTGACACATTTTCTGAAACATCCACGTTATAAAGAGGATTTTCTAAGGATTTAAATAGACGGTTTTGATATGTTAATTATAAACAAACTACTGTTTTGTAATATTTCCATTATTTAGTTAAAACTAAAAAATCTTTTGGATCCTTAATGTGTGGTTTATGATAATAATACAGAATGTTTAATTAAGTATGGTCGTAAATCGAATTTTGTTAACGATTTAATGTACTACAGCTTTAAAATAAGAATTAGTATAATGAAGATGGCTTTAAGCCACTAAACGTATTAGGTTGGCGACTTTATCACTAGGAGGCGCCCGATACCAAGTATATTAAAAAGGGCACACTTTTTATAAAAATGTTGATATCAAACTAATCAATTACGGAAATTACTAAAACGATGTTTCACTCCTTTCAGCATATATTATTTTCTGTTTAACTTCTAGAGTGGGCGAAAATTTACTTTTATGCAAAAAAGCACTGGCAAAGTGAAAGATAATTTTTAAAAGGTATGCTGTTCAAATAAAAAAGATTTGATTAATTACTCTTTGTGTTTACTTTTTGTAAAACTAAACTGTATAATACCCTATCGTTAATAAAAACCAAGAAATTATTTAATTAAAAATATTTAAAAAATGTTTACCTCACAGTTTTAACATTTTTATGTATAAAAGTAAATGTTGCGTCCACTCTTTTATTAAAGATGCCACTGAAAAAAAATGGATGATACAATAGTTTCCAAGATACAACCAGTGACAACTGACTATCCCCAATAAAAAAATGCTTATATGCTTAAATGTGGTTATAAAGAAAAATTTATTCATAAAAATATCTGAGTTCTAGAACTCTCCTTTCATAATCCCCAAATTTGTGTACAGACTAGTTAATAGGGAAAGCTTATTTTCTAAATCCACACGAAGTATAATAGTTCATATTCAAAAATGTTCATATGGTAATGTTTATCTTTCTTAATTTACTGTATAAAAAGTCTTAAATATTTGTGGTGTTAATATGAGTAATATTAAAAAAAAATATATAAAAAGGTCTAAAATTAGGTATAAAAATTACCTACATAATTTGTAACTGTTTATTAAAAATCAACTGTATGTACACATATTTTTAATATCCACATTCCGTTCCATTTTTTCCTCCTAGTTGCACCTGGAAAAAGAAAACTTTGTAAAATATTTGCCCCAAAACTTTTGGTTACTGACATAATTGCTTCATTAATTAAAAAGATAATTTTATATCGCAGGTTGGCAAAAAAAGCTGTATTTGCAGATAGTGTCATAGATACTTTATTTTCCTTATACAAAGAATAAAAACCTTGTTATGGCTTAAAAGCCTACAATTTTTTTAAAACATAGTCGGAGTTTTCTCTAATATTAGGTACTCGATTAGCCATTACTAAATGGTAGAGTAAACTACTGATGAACCACCCAATTTTGAAAAAACATTTAGGAACTTTGTACTATATTGTTATTTTGCTTATATTTGATAAACAATTCAAATAAAAATTCAGTTTATTCCTTTAGGAAACTTTTACTTACAGTTATACTAGTTACTTCACTCGAGCATGTTAAACCTATGCCTCTCTTTTTAACTGCCGATCCACTTTCTGATTAGTTGTTATTTGAAAACAGACTGAACTGCATCTACAATTTATTTCATAATTAATTTTCTAATAATTCTATTATCATTATTATTATTAATGTGTCAACTGTCTAACATTAGGGCCTCTTAAAATGGTAATTGTTTACAAGTGGGGTCAACCCTATTTTTGGCGATATCTAGATAAAAAATTAACATTTTTTATATTTTTTTTATTCTGCTTGTTTTTACGGAGCATTTGTGATAAAAAATGTCGTAGAAGGAAAAAATAAAGATTTCGATAGCATTTATGCCTTTAAAACTTAAAAAAAAAATATTGGTTTTCATGTTTTTCTATTTTATCATTGTTTTTGATATATATATTTTTTTGAAAAGTACATAAAAAACGAAAGATTTGTAATTCTAACCGCAACTAATCAAAACTCATTTCGACATCGATTTTTTTGAAATTCTTTGTTTTTAAACGTAGATTACGAAAAAAAATAACACAATAAGAATAAACGTTATTTAAGATCATTTGCAAAAAAAAACGATTTTTTGAAATTTCGACCTTGATTTTTTAATTAAAATATTAATTAAAATGCCGTAAAAACAAAATATTAAAACAAAAATATGATGATCCATAACTGTATCTATTTTTTACGGCCAGAAATAGGGTTGACCCCACTTGTAAATAATTTCCCTTAAAATTACAAAATATAATAGGTACATCACAGTTAATGCTTAAGTTACAACTTTGATGAAATTTATTTAACAGGGTTATTTTATTTATTTAAAGTACCCAATTTTTGCTATTTAAGTCCCCTAAAAAGTTTTTTTCGACCGATCGAAAAATACCCATTTTCTGGAGAATTGTTTGGCCAGAAAGTAACCTTTTTTTCAGGCTAGACCAGAAAGTGGTTATGAAGAACCAGAAAAAATCTTTTGCCGGGCTATTTTATCACTTTTCTAGACCCATTTGTTACTTTACAGATCCATGAAATGAAAAATAAGTTGTTATTTCGCACAGCTGTTTTTGTTTATAGTTGTTATGGAAACGAACTTCGTTGATTTTGTTTTTATCTTTGGGATCCACGAAGGCTTAAGGCCTTAGTACTAATGTATTGTGGGTGCTTAAAATATCATTATTTTTATTTTTAAATAGTTTGGCGAAAAAAAACATTGTACGTTACATGAAAAAAAAAGTATTTTGGTAGATTCGCCAGCTTCCAGGACTCGCCTACCGCTCGCCCTAGAAACCCCTTAGCTCAACCTGCAAAACACTACTTTCCTCTTAATATAAATTAGTATTATGTAGGTAGGTATAAAGCAATCAAATTTTAATTACATTTTATATATATATATATATATATATATATATATATATATATATATATATATATATATATATATATATATATATATATATATATATATATATATATATATATCTAGGGATGGAAGGTACCTCCCGAAACTAAATCTGGGCTTATTACCCCCTTTCTTTGAAACTGGAAATGGTAACTTTATCCTAAGGAAACGACTAATGCTGGATTTTTTAGACTTATGGCTTAAAAACTCGACCTTCAAAATTGAATTTTGGTCAGTTTATCTATATACCTACATACATAAAAACTAAAGTGTAGAAAAAAATGGTGTATTATAAACTTACTTTCCGATCCATATTTCCTTATAATATAACAAGAAAAAACTTTAACACAAAACACAATTGTTTTTAAAATATAGTAAGGTTATGTTCTAATACTAAAGCTAAATCTTTCTTTGTAAACTTGGCGTCGTTGTTAAAAAATGTAACAATCTCTGTGCGGGGTACATTTAAGCAAACGAGGTCGATATGTTACAAAATGTATACAAAATTTTTAAATATTTCTTTACAATTAAATGTCAAAGTTATTACCTTAAAATATTTTGATTTCAGTCAAAATATATAATTTGTTTTTTGTTCATTACAAGTAGGATTAAGTATTATCTTTGAGCTTTCTATCCGCTTAATCAGCCGACAATTAACATTTTTATTAAGTTTTATTTGGATAAGAAGCTCTCATGGTACAATAGAATAAATTTAATAATGTATGCCAGATAAAAATCAATTAAGTTGGTCATTAAATTATATTATAAAAACCGAGCATTTGGTAGAGTCCGATTTAAAGAAGAAAAGGCCAGGAACGTCATACCAACAGAGTCCGCTATTAAGCCTTTCTCTCTCATACGCTCCACCCATACGTTGTTGAATTTGGAACAGAGCGACGAGAACGGGAATAATTTTAAAGTGAGAGAGAGCAACGGATGCTGATGCTTTTTAACTTTAAATTGGACTTTAATGCCTCGTTAAATACACTGTCAAAAATAAAACTTGACTTTCCCATCTTAAAATATTATTTTGCAAATTTTAATCTTTTGTTTATTATAAGCATCTATTTAAAAAATAAAATTAATTATTATTTTTAGCCCTTATTATTGATTTAAATTGACAAACATTTTAGAAAATTAAAAATATAATGTGGTGTGTCAAATATAGACAATTTGTGGGAATATTAAGGTAACATAATCTTTTTTTTTCGATATCACTAACAAAATAAAGTTTTAAATTGCTTTGACATTTTTACACACATCTCTAAAAAAAAGGTTCGACAGCACCCTAATACAAATGTTTTTGTTTTGGGTCAAAAAGAGTTTGGTTTATATAGACACGACCAAAGTGTCGTGTTCATTTGCAGCTGTGTCCCTTACCCAAAAATAATTTCAAAGTAATTTGGAGAAAGTTTTGGATGTCTGGTGGTATTGTAAAATAAATTTAGGAGGGTAACATTTTTTGCCAACAAACGATGTTGAAACAATAAACTTATATCTTAAATAGGTCTAAGAATTTATTAACACTATAAATATAGTAAATTACATTTGTGGATAAAGAAAAATAAGAGGGTTAATAAAATTTAAAAAA